>JAGKTI010002059.1:34742-52573 GCA_018397915.1 Birgus latro
TGGGAGCGAGGACATAGCACTTTGTCTCTAATCCGATAATTTGCCCAGTACAAAAATTGGCAACGCCGCGAGAGGGGTAATTCCCAAGAGGGGCAACGCCTAAACGATCCCAACATTTTGGTCTGACTATAACATACAGCATTACACTCCTAACACATGCTGCATACAAAGATCCCTTAGCTTGGAGGAAGAGCACTCTCAATGTCAGGAGAGGCAACAGCTCCTTGAACTTCCTCCAACCTCTCCTCACTCTAGCCACAGAACTAGCTCCAGCCCCACCTCTGGCACACAGCATGTCTCCCAAATAAAACTCTTCCACACACTCAAAAGACTTACCAGCAAGTTCAATCCTTTCATGCCTGACAATCTCCACAAACTCTCCCCGACACACCGCACACATGAATTCAGCATTATCTCGCAGTCTACCTCTAATACCACTACAGCTCTTATGCAGCCACTTTTCACAGACACTGCACAAGATGGAATTACTTCCCATGCCCTCGTGGCAAATTTCATATGGCCACTCTCTGTCTTCTTTGACTGTACCACCACCAGCCCAAGACACCATCACTTTTGTTTTACCTGCATTTAAGCCCTTGTGCCCCATACCATCTCTCCACTTCTAAATATTTCCTCCACCTCCCTTTCATTCTCTGCAATCAACACCAAATCATCAGCATACAACATCTCCCAGGGGAGTCTATTTCTGAAGTCACGTGAGAGGGCTTCAAGTACAATGATAAAAAACAAGGGGCTCAAAACTGACCCCTGGTGCACACTAATATTCAAGAAAAACTCATCACTCAAATCTCCATTAACCCTTACGGGGGTGCAAGCACCCACATACATGGCCATAACCACCCCAACCAGCCCCTCCCTGATCACAAGCTTCGTCATTGTCCACTTCACCACCTCTCTAGGGACTCTGTCAAAGGCCTTCTCCAAATCAACAATAACAAAGTACAATTCCCTTTTCTTTCCCATACTGTATATTTTTCCTGAAGCTGTCAAACAATGAATATGACATCAGTGGTCCCTTTGCTTGGCATAAACCCAAACTGCATCTCTTTCTCTAATCATACCATCTGGAACTCTCTCCATGACCTTCATTATCTGGTCTAAAAGCTTCATGGCTCTTATAATTTCCTCTTCCCAAGGCATCACCCTTCCCCTTGTACACATTTACAGTTACACTCTTCAGCCAGTCATCTCAGATGGTCTAAAAGCTTCATGCCTCTTATAATTTCCTCTTTCCAAGGCATCACCTTTCCCCTTGTACACAATTACAATTACACTATTCAGCCAATCATCTAAGACAACACACTCATATATAATAGTTTTTATCAGGTCAGGGACTAACCTCACTCCTATATCTCCTGAGGCTTTCAACATTTCAGCAGTCAACCCAGACACACCTGCTGCCTTCTCCACCTGTATCCTGCCTACTGACCCACTCAAAGGAGCAGCATCAATCAAACGCCAAGGGCCAAACACTGTATCTGCTGGCTCCAAACCTTCCCTGTCCCAAACTCCTCATTCAGCAACTGGCTGTAATGTTCTTCCATGAGTCTTTAATATCCCCACTGTTCACCAGTACTCGTCCTTCATCATTCTTCACCCACTGCTCACCTATGATATCCCTGTTCTCCCTCTTCATCTGATCTCCCACCTTAAATATCATATTCTTCCTTTCCACACGATTTAGATTAAGTAAGTAAGTCTCTGTTAATCAGATTTGCCCTATAAACCTCTTTTCTAGCCCTACGCTTGGCAGCCATGTGTTCCTCTTTGTTACCACTCTCTTCCATTCCCAGGAAAAAGCCTTTTCTCCTTAACTGCAGCTTCTACACCCTCATCCCACCACCAAGTCACTTTTATGTCTTTGTGTGCCTCTTGTCCATCGGCATACTGAATCAGTAACTCTCTAGAGGTTGCTCTTGAGGGCTATGTACTGTTCATTAACACTTCTGTCAACGTCTCCCCGTTCAGCCACCACTTTCTTCGTTTTGCTACGGAAGGCATCCCTTACTGCTTGGTTTTTCAGCTTCCATATTTTCCTCCTAGAAGCACAGGTCCTCTTTTTCATCACCCACTCCTTAAGCACCATGTTACTTGTGTTAACACACTCCTCGCTCCCTTTAACATCCGTCTCTAACTACCTATCAGCCCTCCTGACCAGGAAATAGTCTATTTAGCTGCTATTTCCCCTAGACTTGTATGTAATCAACCTACTCTCTCTCTTCCTAAAATGTCTGTTGCACACAATCATGTTCATTGCCTCTCCAAACTCGAGTATCCTTTCCCCTTATTTATTGTACCATATGCACATCCCCCATGTACTCCTCCATATCCTGGAGTTGCTTCACCTACATGACCATTTAAGTCCCCTCTCAAAACTACAATCTCATCATCCCCCATACCACTCACTACATGTAATAAGTCATCTCAAAATCTCCCCTTCTCTACCTCATCCAAGCCTGCGTGTAGAGCATTAACTGATATAAATGCAACCGTTTTCTCACCAAACAAAATTTTTCAGTGTAATACGAAAAGTATAAGGTAGGATACTTTTTGACTGAGTTAGAGAAATAACAGAGGAATTAGTTGGAGAAAAACAGGGGTTTTAGCAAGGGAAGAGGTAGTGTAGATCAGATATTCATTCTTAGGTCTTTAGTGGAACAGTTTCTAGAGAAGGGAAAGAAGTTGTATGAGTATGCAGCCTTCAAGGATTTCGAGAAAGCATTTGACAGGGTGGATAGACAAGGAATGCGGAAAGTATTAAGGATATACGGAGTAAATGGGAAGTTGTTGAATGACTATGTATGAGGGTGCTATGGCTGCAGTGCGTGTGGATAGTGAACTTAGTGAATTTTTCTATTTGAGTGTTGGATTAAAACAGGAATGTTTTGTCTCCATGGTTCTTCAATCTGTATATGGATGGGGTTACAAAATAGATACAAAATAGGGCAGTGGATGATGGAGCAGCCCTAATGAGAGAAGGCAGTGTCTGGGAACTCCCTATACTGTTGTTTGCAGATGATACTGTATTGTTCAGTGAAGACAATGGGGAACTTCAAGACTTGGCGAATGGGTTTGGGAGTGTAAGAAATGGGATCAAAAGATGAATGTAGGGAAGACTAAAGTTATGGTCTTTGAGAGAAATAAAGCCACAGCATGTAGTAGGGCTGGATGAGGAGGAAATGGAGAATGTGAGTGCATTTAAATACCTGGGTAGAGTTATGAGTAAGGATGGAAGTTTAGTGGGTGAAGTGCTTGAAAGGGTGCAGCAGGGAAGAATGGTTGCTGGTTCTCTGAAAGCAGTGATGAAAAACAGGGAAGTGAGCATGGAAGTAAAAATGTCAATGCATGACAGTACTGTGATACCAACTCTAATGTATGGAAGTGAAGTCAAGAGCGAGAGCAGTGGATATGAGTTATTTGAGAGAAGCATGTGGAGTTACATGAAGAGACACAGACAAAATAATGAAGAAGTGAAGGAGTGCTGTGGATGTGTTAGGAAGCGTTAGTAGAAACACATTAAGGTGGTTTGGGCATGTGGAGAGGATGGAGAGTGAAAGACTGACGAGGAGAGTGTATGTCAGTGATGTGGAGGGGGGGGAGAGGAAGGGGGAGGCCGAGGATGAGGTGAAGGGTTGGAGTAGAGGTACAGAGGCGTGGGTGTGGGCTGGGAGCAAGGCAGTGAGGTGGCATTGGACAGGGTGATGTGGAGGCGACTTGTTTGTGGCCATCCCTTACAGGATTGAGGCGTCTGGCAATAGATGGCTAGACAGCTTGTTCTCATGAAATTCATGACATATTCCACCCATTTCTCCCCAACAAACACACCCATACCACCATATCTGTCTGTCTTACCATGCCAAAACAACTTACAAAAACAACCCCTGCCAGCAATCTTTCTTTCTGATCCACCCCTATACTGGACTTCTTGCACACAGCCCACATCCACCCACCTCCTACTCAATGTCTCAATAATTTCCCCTCCTCTACCCCTCAAACTTACCACATTCCATGATGCCACTCTGATCCCCCATGGGTGGTTTGGTGTCCTCAGGGTTGCTTTGAATATCATTCATTAACTTGGTCATAATCAATAAAAATAATAAAGGGAAGAGACATGTCACAGGCCCCACCCACTACACAGGCAATGGATCTGGGACCCTTAGCCCACCAGCCTTGGCCAGTGGCTGATAGTGGCCTTGGGGCATCCTGCCAGGACAGCTACAGAGACACTCTCCAAGTGTGCCCCACCACTATACACCCATTGATAGGGCAGCCTCCCTGGCCGATGCTCCCAGGTTCAGGCCCCTCTCTATTGGGCGGAAGCAGCAGCCTGGGAATCGCAAATAAAACCGATGTACAAAGTCAACAACTGTGCAGTGTGTGTGTGCATGCGCATGCATGCGCGTGCATGCATGTTCTTACCTACAGTAATTGTATCTTTACAGGACGGATATCTTCACTGGCCAACAGCCACGAATGATTCACAAACACCTAATTTCCTAGTGCAACCACCAAATCTAATCACAATTATGCCCAAAAACTATACATAAGCACTATTGGTTTAGTGAAATATGACATGCGGGCGGGGTGGGGGTAATAGAGGAGATTTAAAGGGACAAGGGACCGTGCACTACCTTCCCCACTGATAGCTTGTGTGGTACTGAACAACCTGTATCCGCTCTCGCTGGTATCGGGACCCACTGTTGCCAACTCATTACTTTTGACATGAGCCGGGCAAGCTATGACACCTCAAAAACTAACAAAATTCAACCAAAAACTTTTTTTTTCTTTTTTGCAAATAGTTTTATGGTTTTATGACGCTAGAAACGTCACCATGCATTTATGAGGAAAGACCTTAATGACGAAAAATGTGTCACTGCGTACGAAAGGGTTAAGTAAGAGTTATATGCTAATGACTTTTAGGCTGTTGCTGTGGCACAGTTGCTAGCAAACTATTTTGGAGAGTTCGATCTTTTGGTGAACTGTTGACTTGGTATGAATAAGTCCATACCAACTAATATTAAGTCATGGGCAGTAACACTGGAAATGGAAGCTACCTAAATTTTTTTGCTGATGAGGCAAAAATAAAGAAAAATTACTTACCAGTACACAGATTCTTGCAGAGCTACAAGAATAATTATATAAGCTTCATGAATGGAGCAATAAATAGCAAATTGAATTTAATGTAGACATGTGTCATGTAATGAAGTTTGGTAGAAGTGAAAAGAGACCAGACTGGGGTTATAAATTAGGATGTTCAACCCTACACATCAGAAAGGGAGAAGGACCTAGGAGTGATTATCAATAACAGACTATCTCTGGCTGACCACATCAGTGAGATATGTAACATATATACACTGCCTGCTAATATGAGAATAGCATTCACATGTATAAATGACAATAATTACGTATGTGTGTGTGCTTACCTAAATGTATCTTTACAGGAACAAGTCAAGCTCATACTGTCCTGTGTACTGAACCATTTTTATCACATATATCCTTAAATTTATGCATAGTTTTGGCACACACTATTTCATTCAGTGGTGCACTCCACTGATTAACTGCCCTATTTGGGAAACTGAATTTTCCTATGTCTTTATCGTCTCTTTTATTAGTACAAAGCGAAGATATCAAATTTTGTGCACAAGGTGATAAAAACGTGGAATTTCCCACATTATATCTTTAGGCCCAAAAGATCACTTTCAGATAGGGAACCACCTTGAGGGTCTAAACTTGAGTGACCTTCAAATTCAAGGTCGAGAAACATTATTTTAGGGTAAGAGGTGTCTCTGTCACGGCTGTTATCTTTTATATAATCTTGGTAACGTATTGAAAAACACCTAGGCATCTCTAGGTTGTAGTTCTCATGGTGACCTTGAATGAACTTTAACACCCAGCCGCCAGGGCCTCCCGACCATTGCCCACTCCTCGTTACGGGGGATTTCTGTGATTTTGGCAAAAATACCCTTACTTCAAACCCTAATATCTGCCAAACTATAATAGCTAGAAAAGCAAATAAAATCTCCTAAGACTCGCCAACACTTCCTCTTTCAAATGAAAGTATCCTGAAGTCCCCAGGTGGTCCCGTCGATGTGTAACGATAAGTTAAATTTGACTGGTTTTCTGTGTTTTGGTGGGCTACTCCGGCTGCGAGCCACTGCCTGTGGCCTTAGATATGCTGGCTAGCACTGACGGGAGTGGTGGTTGTAACACTGCCCGACCTCTCAGAATATTCCAATCATTTTTTAGACATACTCACCGTCATGTGGATGAGTCATCACCCTATTGGGTTTTCCGCCCATTTTATAACGCCACTATGCCCCATAGATTTATGGGAAAAGAATAGCTCTTTATTTTTATTTCTCACCTCTTGCATCAACTATAATAATTTCCCTCTACTACGGCACTTATATTTACACTTAACATCATGATTATGGGCAATTTCACTTTCAGAAGTAAATGCTTCAGCTGTTTCACACAGTATGGGTAAGTATGAGGCAATTACTTGTACAGAAATTGTGACTAACTTGTACTAATCAGGGGGAAATTGAAAGTATTACTAATGTTATACACAACTTACATTTTTTTTACTTTACATCACTAATACGCTAATGTTCACATATTCAACATTATTTTCTAATTAACAAGGGAAAAAATTTAGTTACAGCCAACAGGGTCATTTTCTTACCATCCCATGCAGTTTTGGTTTTCTTTCATTGTACTAGAGAAGGTTATTCAAGTTATTTCCAATCACTGTCTCACAAATAACCATAAACAGTAACACTTATTGCAATACACTTGTGAAACTTATAAAACACTTATTTCATAACACTTACTAGATATAACTTATACCTTATATTTCAATTATGTAAAAAAAAAACACTTGTGCATACCTGTTTACTATTTACAATTTCTCCCACACCTGCTCAGTCACTAAGCCCTTTCCCCGGCGGTAAGGCAGAACTTTTGAGCCAGGAGGGACAGAATCAGACGTGAAGGATAAAAGAAAAACATCACTTTACACTCTACCAGTGCCGTGTACAGACTGAGCTGCGCATCTGTCAGGTACCGGGGGGTCCTACCTACCCAGTGGGTATCACAGAAAATGGCCGCGCATTCAAAGGTTATTTTTAGAAAATAAAAATATTCCTAGAAAAGTCATTACAGTATATTAAATAAGACCTTGTACATTATTATATCTGATAACATACAATGGTACTAGATCAGCTACATACAATATTACAGTACAGTACTTACATGTGCTAAAAATACCATATAAATACAAACAAATGAAAGTAACAGGGATACTTACGCAGAAAACTAACCTCCCTTACTCCACTCAGCACACGAATGGTTTTCACTTTATTCTACTTACAAGATTTTAGGAACTAGAGGACTCAGAAACAGCTTTCACTAACTCCTTCAATACGACATGTTCCCCAAGAGCAAAGTAAAATAATCCATCACAGGCAATAATAAAACAAAATTATTCACTGTGCTGAAAGGGTTGATGACCATAGTAATAAAACTGTGTGTGCCAAAGTCTGAACAAACCCTGAATTTCTAAGTCATTTATGGAACACCTGTAACTGTTTGATGTGATTAGCCTGCATTCCATAGTGAAGTCAACAATGAACAGAAAGATTAGCCATGTACCATCATCATATGCTTCAGAAACTATCTTAAAAAATTGGGGACATGTACGAGCCCTTCGAACTCTCATTTGTAACAATAAACTGCAAAAGCTTTCACACTTATGCAACACAATGAATTATGACACCTGACATTACTAAACCAAAATTTTTCACCACATCCTATTTGATACGGAGATTTCTTCTTGAGAGGATGCATAAAGAGACAGTTCTCATAATAAGTCAGGACTATGTTTTAAAATACCTGTACTGTATTACTTTTTCATTACACTTGGCATGGACATCTCACAAGTTGAAGAGATGTTCATTATCAAACAAAACCCTTGCTGTACATTGGGGTGGCGGAGAGGGACGCCTTGTAGCATCAATGTGACTGAGTGGCAGAACTATCTAATTATACAAACGGCCCTCTATCCCCTCCTTAGCCCCTAAGGTTGGGTGCTGGACTGCAGAACAACTTCAATCTGCAGTCCACTGGGAGCCATAAGAACCTGAGACTGCAACTAATACTGCTATCATAAATTGGGGGAAAATGGCAGGTCAACTTTAAAGGCAGGAAATGGGTCTTAAATATGTTAATCAGCTGTTTAGTTATCAACAGGATCTTATTTTCCTTACTTTGCTGAAGATCTAACAGCATAACAAACATAACTAACTTAAAACATAGGGACTTATTATGAGGACTTCCTGTACAACATAAAAAAGGATACCACTGTCTGAGTGCAATTATTGAGCTCAAATAATGGCAGATACTAAACATCCACTGATTCCAAAACACATTGATGCACTGATGCTTTTCTACTGCATCCTTATTTTGTTTTGACATTCATTCTAGAACTCATCATTGAATTTCATGTAACCCACACTGACATACTCACAAGAGGACTTCATTTTTTTTCTCCTTGCTACCTCTGGATAATTTTTATTTATCTGTAATTATTTTTTTTAACTGTAGTTACATATTGCCTTCATTATCCCCTTCAATATGATTTCCCTTGACTGAATAATATAATTTGAGACTGCAAGACTCAACAAACCATAATGATGGGTCTAATTAAGCTGAAATTTTATCCCACTGATTCCAGTGATGTCTGTCCTTTTCTGGGGAGGATAATTCCTGCTATATCTAGATTATTTTATTACAACTTAGGAGATGCCTCTCCTATTGCAAGGGTTGATGAAAGCTATACCTGACTACTCCTGTTCAAAAGTCTCAGTTAAATGAGAGCATGGCATCTGACAGTTGCAAAAATAAAGTAATAAAGATGTCCTTGTGAAGACATCAAGTTCTGGAAACCCCAATAACACAAATACTACTTGACTATACTTCCATCTACAACCCTTCAGGGTGACAACTGCTACTTCAACCCTGTCACAAATCCTACCAATACAATGACATCTTGCATGCTGTCCTTTTACTACAGCCTCATGATTTTATCCAAATTAGGAGAAACCTTGGCCAGTGAGGGGTTTAGAAACTGCCTTCACTAGCCACATCACTTATATTGGCCTTAAATGTTATAAAAATCATCAGGAGGTAGTAAAGAACAATAGATGAAGATATCAGTTACTGAAGTGGTTAATTTGTTTAATACCGTAATCTCATTTTTATGTTTTTGATATCTCTGGACAATTTTATTAAGCTTAAGACAGTGCCCAAACAGAAGATTTCCTGACATTTTAATTATGCTTTGGACAGTGCCTAGTAGTGAAGGTATGTATGTAATTAACCTCTCCAATTAAAGAAACTCTCTCCTAAACTGAATAAAATTGCCTGGAAATAACAAGAATACATAAAAAATTATATCACTGGACTCAAGGGGTTAATCATCAAACCACTACCGGGCCTAAAACAGATGTTATTCAACCAACCTTCGGGCTCAAGAATCACACTACAACAACTGCTTAGTTATTACGGATGCCGAGGGCCTGCTCTAGTTCTGCCCTCTTCTGTTGGATCTTCGAGTAGAAGTATCGGTTTACGGCTTCGTGTGTCCAGGGCTGGTAGTAGAACTGGGCCCGACGCTCCTCCTCGGGATTGCCTACAACGTCTGTCATGATCTTCAGATCACGATTCTGCAGGGGTACAAGGGTAAATGGAGGACTGGATCCTGAGATTACAAGTACCTCCGATTATAGTAACACAAAGGTTGATTTTATTGCAGTCCATTCAGGATGCAAGTGACCATGTACTGTACATCAGAATGATGCAGGTACCACTTCAATCTTATATCCTGGTTGCAATATATGGACATACATGAGGTTCCATAATGTTTGCAATGAACAGCTACACCTATATTAGCATCAGATGGATACAAGAGGATGTGGTAGAGTGAACAAACATAGGGGAAGACCTATCAGGATATACTTGTGGAATTTTATAATGTTAGAAGTTTTTTATGTTTGTAATCACGGCGCTCCAATTCGACTGAGCCGTTGCAGGTTTATATTCAAGGGAAGGTTGGGGTTTATTGCTCATGTAAAGCCATTCAGGGATGAGTGAGGCTGGTCAGTCTCATCTTAAATGTCAGGACCAACTTGCCTAGCCCCGGGTTCCTACGCTCCTCTGTGGGGTGACATAGGATTGAATAATAAATGAATGAAAAGTGAAATACTATCTCTGCAGTGGGTGGGGAAGGCTAAAGCTAGCTCCACTGCTAAGTTTAGGAGTGGATGGAAGAGGTTCAGATAACTGTTAACTCCTTGACCTCATGGGGTTTCCCTTTCGGTAGTTAATTTGGGCAATGAAAGGCAATCATATGCATGCGGTTGGGTGCAGAGATGAATATAGCCAGATGGAAGTCATACTTCACAAAATGACAGAACTGCATATGAACAGATGAGTGACTGACTAGGAAATGAAGGTATTGATGATGTGCTGTGTAGGGGGAGACTAAGTTGGTCTGGACAAGCAGAAAGAGTGCAAGATGGGTAAAGTCATGGAGAGTCAATATGGGGAATAAGGCATCATAGGTAGACCTAACACAACTTGGATGAGGTTCTACAAATGATCACACGGTTATGGAACAGAAGAGATAAATAGCTATGAACCACCAAGTGAACAAGGCAAACTCATGTACATATCCATAAAGACTTTCAAAATTTAATCAAATCAATACTGTATTTCTCAAAGTCAATGGTCACACAAAAACAACCTATTAACCCTTTCAATCCAATGGCTTTCTTTCTCACAACTACCAAGCAATTTTAATCAACCTTAAGAGTGTTCTTTCAAACTGGAGGGTTAGATATAGCCCCCATTATTCCCTTCACAACAAGACCACTCTCCTAGCCTAAAAAAACAAAAAGGGGGGGGGTTAAGTTTCCAACACAACTTACAGTAGTTTTTGCTGTCAAGGGCATTACTGCTATCCAAGGAAATTCACTGCTGCTAAAGCAAATATAAAGTCACAGAAATTACTCACACCTCAAACTACAGTAAAACCTCACTATAACGGACTAAATGGGGCCAAAGACATTCCAAAAATTGAGAAATTCCAATAAAAGCAACATCTGTGTCAGACTAGGCAAACCACACTCACCGGCCTCACAACGTGAACTGCCGAGGCCCCCAGCTGCATACCGCAGGACCCTTCCGATGACGTCATCACTAGTGACTTAGCAGGTGTGTGTGCGCGCACACACACTAACACTCTCGTTCTCTTTTCTTAATTTGACAAAAGATTCCAAGGACGAAGCTGGATGGTCTATTTGCGTCTGATACACACTATGTATCCAATACATAGACTTTTGTGTGAGTACCATCAACACCCGATATGCACTATGCATCCAATACACACACTTTTGTTTAATTACTATCAAGACCCAGTCTGTGGCCACATACCGATATGTGATGTCTCTTGAAGTATCATAAACTTTCTAGTCTCGGCTGACTGCTGCACGCAGCCGCTCGGTCGAGGCACCTTTCTTGGTGAGACAATCAGCCAGTTGTTGTGATGTATCCACCCAAGACACTTCATCAATCTCCCTTCGCTCCAACATGTCTTGTAATACAGCAATATCAATGCGTAATCTCCTGTCTTCTACGCTCCTACAGGAGTAAAGGGCGTCCACCAGACTCTTGTTGTCGATGAAACACTTTATTTTGGTCTTTCCACATCCAGAAACCTCACGGAATATGTTGGTGAGATATACAGCAGTCTCAGCACATTCAAGCAGTGCCAACGCCTCAGCAGATAAGGTAGATTTGACGATCCTCCTGATCTTTCTTGTCTGCCAGAATACAGGACATCTTGCCTCACTAGCATCTGTAAGGAAGATCCTGAGATCCATTGCCTACAAGGTTGGCAAATGAGGCATCTGAAAAGCACTCTATATGACAGTCCTCGATTGGTCCCATTCTTGGAATGTATTACTTCATGTTGTCAGTCTTCACCCTTGAGATCACCTTATTGAGTCTAAGCAAATCCGCTACAGTAGCTCGGTTGCTAGTCACACTCAACTCACACACATCAAAGGCAATATCTGGCCGAGTGTGTGTGGCAATCCAGTTGAGTTGCCCAATTAATGCTCGGTACTCCATTTTCTCAGACTCGGACAGCTCTCCTGATTTTACTGCTGCACGATGTTTACTCAGCGTGACTGGTTTTAAAGATGAAGCATATTGGAATTGGTCGAGCGTTATGCTGCCATCGATGTTGGAGATGACATTGAGACCAACGTATTTGAAGGCTTTTGATTTTGAACTGCCGATGAGGAATATTTGACTCAAACGGTTTATCACTTGCTGTTCGAACTCATGTGTACCAGCCCAAAGGAAGTCGTCGACGTAGATGCATACAATGCCTTCGACTTTGCCACTACTGCTCTCAGAAAACAGCGCTGAATCCAGTGATGACACTTTAGCTCCGAGACTCAACAACTGACCTTTTACGCGCAGATACCAATGCCTAGCAGCATCACAAAGGCCGTAAACAGTTTTCTTTAGTCTCCACAACTTACCATTTGCATATTCAGGCAGAGGACGTAAATGAACAACTCTCTCAATGTCGTTACCTTGCAGGTAGGCAGCTTTCACGTCCATAGTGTGGCAATCCCACTGGTTGGTGGAGGCCAAAGAAAGTGCCAAACGCACTGCTTCTTTTGAACAAGTAGGCGAGTCTTTTCGGAGATCCACTGTGTCTTGCTCAAATCCTCTGGCGACTAAGCGGGCCTTAACAATAGGCTTTCCATTTTTCAGTTTTTCCGACACAACCCATCGAACCATTATGGCACCTTGCCCAACATCATCTACTTCCTCATACACATCATTATTCTGCCAGATTTTGTTTTCCTTAGCGCATAATACGGACTCAGAGTTGAAAAGAACAAGCATTTCTGCGTCATCAACAACCACTTCCCATTCGCTAAGATCCTTCTGCAAATCTATTCAATCAATGCTGCCATCAGAGTCCCTCTTCAAATAGTAGCAGTGTTTGTACTTTCCAGTGGCTTTACCTGCCCGACTCATAATCCTTCCAGACACCAACTCCCCACTTTCTGAATGTATTCCCTTTATACGTTGACCAACAGAAACTTTGGGAGGCTGATTAATCGGAACAGAAACTGTGGGAGGCTCATCAATCAGAACCACACCATCTTCCGACTCGTCATCTGGTGGATAGTCATTCAACACTTGCGAAGGATCATCATTAGGTTTCTCCTGGACAATATCGTTCTCATCACTGCTGACACCACTTTCAACTGTAGTATCTTGCTCTGGCGCACGCGCTAGACGACACACGTGCACTCGCACGTAGACACCGCCATGTCTCACAAGAATTTGTTTTGCATCTCTGCCCATTACAATTCCGGGACCGTGCCACTCATGCCTGTCATTTCTTTTGTAGAAGACTTCATCTCCATTTCGGATGTTGTTTAAGTCACCCAAACGTATGTTGTGCTGCAAAGCCCTAGCCAAACGTTCATCTGATTCAGTCTTTATAAACTCTTGTCTTGCTAAATGAAGAGCGTTCAAGTTGTCTCTCACAATTTTCGATGGTGATGAAGGTTCCAAGGCTGGAAAATCATTTGCATACACATTAGACAGGCCAGGGTTTTGACCAAAAACAAGTTGGTTAGGAGAAAAGCCTGCATAGTTGGTGAGAGCATTTCTTGCCGATACTGACCATGCCAAGGCCACATCCAATTCACACTGGCTATCAGCCATTATCTTCCTAACAATGTCACCAATGACTGCATTTTGACGCTCACAGACTCCGTTGCTCCAAGGACTCTCTGCAGACGTTGTCATGATCTTGATATTGAAGGCCTCTCCCGATGCTCGCATTTCCGCACTGTTGAATTCACAGCCATTGTCTGTAAGAATTTTTCTAGGTGCGCCAAACACAACAATCCAGCTCCGAAATATTCCTTTGATAATGGTGGGCGCACACTTATCCGCGATTACTATCGCATTACAATACCTGGTCGCCAAATCAACAAGGACTAAGAAATAATGCCTTCCCCAAGCTTTCAAATCCATGGCTATGGCTTTGTTAAACTTAGACGCCATGGGCAAACTGACAACAGGTTGGGAATCTGCAACAGACTGTAAAAGCATCAGATACAGCCTTGATAGCCTGCTCCAGTTCTGAACTTTTAATACCCGCATCTGTGATCAGTTTAATTAATTTCGCTGATGTTGGGTGTCCAAATTGCCTGTGAAGCTTCAAAGCGGTTTTTTCTACATCACCCCCAAGAGATGCCAGCGAGATTGTTTCACAAAATTCACGACCTAGTCATAAAGAAATTGGAAGCAAGTAATGGCCTGAAGATGAGGACTTCAAATCAATGATAGTTCCACAAATTTTGACCTGGTCACTTTCAAAGTTAATCAACATTTTTGTTTTTTTCGTGGAACTTTTACTCAACAGCAAGGGTATATTGCAGTTCACAACATCAGTCACAATGGTTGCATGCATATTTCCAATGCAGCAGGGCAGAGTAACACGTTTGAGGGAAGAAACTGTGACACCATCAGCAAAAGTAAACGTTGAGGATGACGCTTCTTCTCTTATAGCTTCATGTTCGTAATCAGTGAGCTCACTTAGATAGCAACTGATCCATTCAGCTCCACATACAGTTGTAGAACACCCTGTGTATAGAACAGCACATCCCTTACATTCTTCTACTAGTCTGTAACTTACTTCTACTAGCGGCATCATCCGCATAGCCCATAAATAACGACAGATGCACTGTTTCAGAATTTTCTTCTCGACTGCCATCGTTTTCGTATACATCCAGACAGTCACTTGCCCAATGAAATCTAGAATCACATACGAAACACCTCGACACCTTTCCGTCAGACCCAAGTGGGTTCTGCCTCCTGCCGGTGGATGAGCGTTGGGGAATTCTAGCAGATACGGTTGAGTATCGGCCACTACCACGACCTCGATCACGTACTGCACCACCCCGCAACATTCTCTGTCCTCGTCGAGTACCTCTAGCATAAAACGTTTCATCACCCCCAACTTCGTCACTCCAAAATACTGGTTCACCTTTCATCTCCCTGGCGGACACCGATGCATCGTTCTGCCCGCCAATTTCACCAGCAAAAATATGATTCAGGTCAGATTTCATGTTTTCGTATGTCAACTCAGTTATCGCGGATATCACTAGTTGTTGCTCACTGTCTGAAAGTTTGCATGCAGCTAAGAGCATAAAAGCCATCACAGAATTTGGCAGTGCCATGTCCTGCTTCGTAAATTTGAAATAAACATGCTCAAATTCAGCCACGAACTCACGAATGTTCATATCACCGGCTCTTCTGAAGTTGTACAATTCATAAAAACCTGCAAATTGTCGATGTCCTTTGTCCACGAGAAATAAACTGTCTAATTTTTTCAGCAAGGTCTGAACACCATCCTCCTGCTTCAAAACAGCCGCATCAGCTCAGAAGACGCCACCCTCGTTCTTCCAGACAATGAAAGGTGAATAGCTAAGGCTTGTTTTTCTTTGGGTAAGTCCATCAGTTCGCACCAAATGTCGATGTCCTTTTTCCAGCTCTCATAAACAGAATCATTTTCAAGTTTTGGAGGCCACTCAGTCGAACACGATGCCATTTTTTCGAACTACGCTCTGCTACCAGTCAGACTAGGCAAACCACACTCACCGGCCTCACAACATGAACTGCCGAGGCCCCCAGCTGCATACCGCAGGACCCTTCCGATGACATCATCATTCGTGACTTAGCAGGTGTGTGTGCGTGCACACACACTAACAGCAATATGCACTAACAATCCGGACTTCCCTCTGCTAACCCGGAATTTTTCCGACATATCAGATGTTAGTCCACATCACACCAATGGTTTTTAAACTTTTCTCACTACCATTGCAGTACTGTACTGTATTATACGTTCACTGCAATAATCAAATGGTATAACAGATACATTATAATAATATCATAATGTACATTAATAAACATGTCTTTTATTTACCTTGTTGTGGTGAACATAGCTGAAGTGGTCAGGTTTATGGCTTAAATCAGACTTTTTCCGATATATAAGAATTTAGTCCGGTAGCTCCTGGTTCCAATAAACATGAATTCCGGTCTAATGATGTCCGTTATATCAAGGTTTTACTGTAATTTCTGATGAAAAAAAAAAAAGTACCTGACCTATTATCAACCACATTATAATTCATACTGATGATTCCATTAGCACTGCCATGAAACTACAGAAATATATCAACTGCTTTTTAACCCATTCTGTGCAATGTCCATATATAAAGTAGGCGCGGAAAGTATTGACGCTTTTTTGCCGACGTCATTCTTTTTCGCGTTAAGTGAAGTAGGGTCAATACTACCCTCCCATGTGATGCGAAATGAGCTGACGCTTTTTCAACGGGAGCTGGCAACCCTGCTTGATAGGTTTGGCACCACAGGAGCAGGCTCAGTAATGTTTGGGCAGCCACAGGAGGAGGATTGTCTCTGTGTGTGATGCACCACGAGGGCATGTTTTGACTCAAATAACACAGTTATTTGGTTACCTACCACATTCTCATCATGCCTAAAGTAACCACAAGCAAGGACAAACGTGTGGAAGTGATTACTTTATACAAAGCTGGCCACAAACTCCCATTTATTGCAAATCAGATGGTGTTAGACTGAGGACAGTGCAGAGACTGGTGAAGCGGTTCAAGGACAGTGGGGAGGCCATTCCTCCCACTCCACTTCCCAAGCCTGGGAGACCTCGTAAGACAACCTTCAGGACCCGTCAGCTGATCTCAAGGCAAGTTAGCAAGGATCCAAGGCTAACAGCACGGGATTTAAAAGAAAAGAACCCACAGTTGCTGGCAGATGTGTCTGTCAGAAGTGTGCAGCAGCTGTTGCATGACGATCTGGGCTACAGGAGTTTTTGTGCTCGTAAAAAACCACTGCTAACTGCACTTCAGAAGAAAAAGAGAGTAAATTTTTGTAAGAAATATCTTGCCTGGAGTGAGGAGCAATGGAAAACTGTGCTTTGGAGTGATGAGTCAACATTTACTGTCACTGGTACCCCTTCATCACGAGTGTACCGCAAACCAGGCAGTGACCCCCTGGATCCTAAGTACACTTCCAAGTTTGTTAAATACCCAGCCTCACTCATGGCTTGGGGCTGCTTTACATATTATGGTGTTGGTAGGTTGGTAATTCTACCTGCAAATGAAAAAGTGAACCAGAACAATTATTTGGAGCTCTTATGTGATGTTTTAAGTGACTCTTTTGATAAAACCAAGGCAAGAGTATTTATGCAAGATTCTGCCCCTGCACATGTTGCAAAGTCAGTGAAACAGTGGCTAACAGACTGTGAGGTTCCCTTTATTCGAGATTGGCCCGGAAACAGCCCAGATATCAATCCCATTGAGAATTTATGGGCGCACATGAAGCGGCAGCTGCGTAGTATGGACACATCATCTTTGCCTAAACTTGAGGCTGCAGCTATGGAGCAGTTTTAGTCCGTCTGTTCTGCAAAACTACGCCATCAGTCTCCCCAGACGCCTTAAGAAGATAATAAAGGTGAAGGGGAATGCCAGTAAATACTAAATTCAATGGTGAGTGTTAATTTATTTGTTTCTCCTTGCTAACCACAAGAATGTTTTCTTTTTTTAAGATGGCGTCAACACTTTCCGCGCCTACTGTATATATATATATATATATATATATATATATATATATAT
>JAGKTI010002059.1:56508-72210 GCA_018397915.1 Birgus latro
TATTTATCAGGTCAGTGACTAACCTCACCCCAATATCTCCTGAGGCCTTCAACATTTCGGCAGTCAACCCAGACACACCTGCCGCCTTCCCCACCCGCATCCTGCCTATTGCCTCACTCACAGTAGCAGCGTCAATCAAAGGCCAAGGCCCAAACACTGGATCACCTGGCTCCAAACCTTCGCTATCCCAATCAAACTCCTCATTCAACAACCGACTATAATGCTCTCTCCATGCATCTTTAATATCCTCACTGTTTACCACTACCCTTCCTTCATCATTCTTCACACACTGCTCGCCTACAATGTCCCGATTATCTCTCTTCACCTGATTTGCCACCCTAAAAACCATATTTTTCCTTCCTTCATGATTTAGATTATCAAGTAAAAGTCTCTGTGACTCAGACTTCGCCCTGTATACCTCTCTTCAAGCCCTGCGCTTGTGCACCCATTTATCACAAACACTGCACAAGATGGAATTACTTCCCACACCCTTGTGGCAAACTGCACATGGCCACTCTCCCTCTCCTCTGATTGTACCACCACCAACCCTAGATACCATCACTTTTGTTTTATCTGCATGTACCCTTAAGCCCTTGTGCCCCATACCATCTCTCCACTTCTTAAATCTTTCCTCAGCCTCCCCTTCAATCTCTGCAATCAACACCAAATCATCAGCATACAACATCTCCCACGGGAATCCATCTCTGAAGTCACGTGAGAGGGCTTCAAGCACCATTATAAACAACAAGGGTTAAATTATGTGCCAATTACGTTAATGCATTTAAACGTCAATTACTGTACTTGAAAACTTTTCCTCATAGGCAGTCTAATATAACAATGACACCAGTCTGTGAAAAATGGACCTTGAAAACATCTGCCACGACAACTGTATCAAATTCCTTGAAAACGTCAGCCCCATAAAACTGGGGCTACCTCTGTGGCTAGGGTAAGGAGTGGTTGGAAGAAGCTCAAGAGGCTGTTTTGTCTCCTGACACTGAGAGGGCTCCCTCTCCGTGCTATGGGATCTTTGTATTAGGCATGTGTCGGAAGTGTAAACTGTATGGTAGTGAAACCTGGGCAGTAAGGGACAAGGATATTCACAGGCTCAAATGTAATGATTAGATGGATGTGTAGTGCATTCTTGAATGCATGGCCTGAGAGGCTAGGTTTATGATCTGAAAAGTTGAAGAAGGATTGGACTGGAGTGTATTGGTGCTGTAATGAGAAGGGGTAGACTGAGATGGTCTAGGCATGTGGAGGGGATCAAGGATGACAACTGGGCACAGAAAACGAGAAGTGTGAATGTCAGGAGCATGGTTGCAAAGGGCAGACTGAAAAAGACCTGGGATGAGGTCAAAGAGTGACCTTGGGGATAAGGGACTGAATAGTGAGGTTGCCAGAGATCATGCAGTGTGGAGCCACCAACAGGCAACCTGCTGACGTATGCAAGCATGTTCGAGCCTTTATAAATGATAAAATACAATACAATCCCCAGGTAGTTTTATCCACCTTACGGGAGACTATCTAAACTGGGGGATTTAAGCTCCCATCATCCTCCCATACTACAAGAGACCTCTAAGCTGAATAAATCTGCAGTGCAGCAGCAAGAACACAGTCCAAATGACATCCTCTGGCATGTGAGATCACCAAAACTGTCTTAACAGAGAGTGCCTCGGAGCAATAAAAATAATCATAAAGGAAACTACATATATATGGCATTGCAACAAATATGGAGCAAAAAAGCTTCTGTCTAACCTGAGAGATAAGCCATTTTTGGATGAATTGCTGTGGATCTTTGGCAAAGGACAAATAGAACTCTCTATTGGTCTTGAGGGAGTTGATGGTCTCAACAGTATCATGGATCTTGGCGTCCAGTGTCTGAATGTCCTGCTGTGAGTTGGTGCTGAGCAGGAAGTTATTCATCTGAGTCTGTTTCAACATAAAACAAAAGGAGACTCAGAAAAATCATCACCACCCCCACCACAATCTCTTTTTTTTTTCTTTTTCCCCACCTAATGATAGTGAGGTGGGATAAAAATAACATAATTATGTGAAAAAATAGTGTGGTAAAATAAGTGTAATCAGTCTACATAATAACCTCTTCAGTATAGTGATGCCTTTTATATATTTTGTTACTCATATCCAACATTTTACTCCGATTAAGAAAGTGCCTTAGTAGTGGAGGGATTGATGATGATGGCTATATCTTAAGCACTCAAAAAATCTCCTGCTCTAAATAAAATAGTCTAAGGATGGAAAGAACAATAAATGTAAGACATCACTGCACTGAACAACAACAATGGGCTTACTTCAAAAGGTCATCAGTTCAATTCCTGACTGGGGCAAGAACGGTTCCATGATCTGAACCTTGTTAACTCCTTAAATCTAATGACATACTCTTCATTTTATTCCTGCCATCTCTAGACACTTATTTGGCCTTAGATTCTCTAAACCCGAGATGGCAGATAAAACTCCAATAGGAGATGATACATTAAGCCCATAACAAGGCACAAATACTACATACAGCCAGAATTTTTAATTTCCGATTTTATTTTGCGAGCAATGCAGGATGCACACATACGGGTGTTTTTTCATAATAATATTATGTACAAAATTTTCTCTTCCATTTATGGTGAGCCTTGTGCATAATAATGAGATCACAAAATACTTTGTGATGACGTAATATTTTGTGGTGTTGGCTATATACACCTTCAGGGATGAAGATTTATCGGTTTTACACACATGCATGAATATTTCTTGATTTACACTTTTATTCAAATACTTCCAGTGGTCACCAGCAAAGATTTTAAAAAAAAAAAAAAAAAAAAAGATTTTCATCAAAGGGACTGTGGTTCCCACAGACAGAGATCACTGGGTCAATGGAACAAACTCGGCAAAGAATGTATGACTCATCTTTCAACTCGTATATCCAGAAACGTTTCACTGTCTGAGAAGCAAATACTAGTCAATATATATATCTAAAGTATTGTTATTTAGTGATCTATCTATATATTGCCAGACGCCATAATCCCGTAAGGGATGGCCACTTGACTATGAGTTATTTGTTTTACAGGGAGGGGCGCTAACCCTCCACCAACCCACTTGTTGACACGTAGGGAGAACGCATGGTTTTGTTACATAGTTACCACACAGCATTGTAAATGGTTTCCTGGCTTACTGGAAACCATTTGGCTTGTCACTCAATGTAAAGCCACCTGTAAAGGAAAGAAAAGCAATAAGAAGTGACAGGAAAGGTGGGAGAAATAGGAAGAGAGGAAAGCAGGCACAGAAAAAGAATGATAAAGGCTAAGGAAGAATTAGGCAGCACTATATCAAGTGAGTGGATGATGGTTGCCACCACCTAGTGATAATATGCATAAAACTGCTTATATTTCACAAACAGCAACCACTATAACCATTGCTTGAATCCGCTGTGTATAGGGTAAACAGCGGTCAGTACGCTTAGGGCATCGGGCTATAGATAGACAGATGACTGAGGAGCTATAATTGTATTGGTCTTTATGTGAACTCATACCATCGTACAGTCATGGATAATGCTGTCAAGTTAAATTAACAGATTCCTCTCCTCCATCCTTCTTTCCTTCAATCCTCTTCTGTCTTTCTTTCCTTCATTCTTTCTTTGTCTTTCTGCCTACAGGTGACTTTACACTCCCTCTTCTGTCTATCTTGCCTTCATTCTTTCCTCGTCCTTCTGCCTGTGGGTGACTCTACACTAAGTGACAAGCCAAATGGTTTCCTGTACACCAGGAAACCATTTACTATGCTGGGTGGTAACCATATAACCAAATTTTGGCACCTGGTGGTTTAGTGGGTAATTACAGCACTCCAATCGGATTGATTCAGTGAAGGTTTATATCCAAGGGGTGATTGGGGTTTATTGCTCACGTAATGCCATTCAGGGATGAGTGAGGCTGGTCACTCTCATCTTAAATGTCAGGACCAACTTGCCCAGCCCCGGGCTCCTACGCTCCTCTGTGGGGCAACATAGGATTGGATAATGAATGAATGGATGAATTTATCTACTATACAGAGATAGAGAATGTGATCTTGGCCCCAAAGCCCCAGGGTGCCTGGCATATGAGCATTTGTTAACAGACTTTGTTAACATTCAATATGACACTTTATATGTGCCATGGCTGACTGCATATTGGACTCAAAACTTTGTTAACATTCAATATGACACACTTTATATGTGCCGTGGCTGACTGCATATTGGACTCAAGACTAACATTCAATATGCCACACTTTATATGTGCCGTGGCTGACTGCATATTAAGACTGTTAACATTCAATATGACACACTTTCTATGTGCCGTGGCTGACTGCATATTAAGACTGTTAACATTCAATATGACACACTTTNTATGAGCCGTGGCTGACTGCACATCGGACTCAGGAAAGAAGATAACATGAAAGAAAGGTGCGAGAGATGTCAGAGGCTGGGCCGAGTTCCCATCTGCCAAGAAAGAACCAGTAAGAAGAAAAGTGTGGGAAACATCTGAGAAAACACCTGGGTGTGCTTTGATTTGTAGAGCATGTCGTACCGCAGGCAGTGACTATGTGAAGAAGCAACGTTTTTTCTTTTAATACTTTTGCTGGTGACCACTGGGAGTATTTGAATAAAAGTATAAATGAAGAATTATTCGCACATTATGTGTAACGCCAATAAATCTTCATCCTTGACGTACATAAAGCCAACGCCACAAACTTTCGAACAACATCACAAAGTATTTTGCGACCTCATTATTAAGCACGGGACTCACCTTAAATGAACAAGAAAAGGCACGGGACTCACCTTAAACGAACAAGAAAAATTCGAACATAACATTATTATGAAAGAACACCAGTTTGTGAGCATTCTGTATTGCCCACAAAATAAAATCAGAAATTTAAAATTCTGACAGTATCTAGTATCTGTGCCTTACTGAAAGCTCCTATTTACCCCTTCCCAAACACACACACACACATATCAAACCTAATAAATTGTCTGGAACTAGAAAGAAATCAATCAAATTAATTGAACTTCAACAAAAGCCAGTATGTCAACCAATAACAACACTGCACCAGCCCTGAATGCCAGAGTCACTACACATTTCAATATAAATGGTGCAAAATTAGAGCCAATGCAGTGATATGTAAAGGTATGTTGTGCCAGAAGTCAAAAGAAAAAAAATGATCACATCACCAACCAGACCTTTCCCATTCTAGGTCAGGATCTACTATGGTGAAATATCCGGGCAATAACAATGCATGATACTGAGAACAACTGATACATAATTTCTAATACTGGGATACATGCTTCTTGTCAGTTGTCTCACTAGCGATGTCCACAAGGTAAGAGTCACATTTAATCTAGCAGTAATTCCTCAGTCATGAAGAGCAATGAAAGTGAATATTTGCTGAATACAGCAGCTTAAAAAATAAATTAATTAAAAAAAAAAGGGGGGGGTCTTTATCATAACAGTTATACGGCTATGAATTTATTCATGTTTTCAAACGTACAGCAGTGGGCACGAATGATGACACACTTCATCACGACAAATAACGTAACTGAATGACAATTTTCAAAACCCAGTAATGAAATCTTTGGAGCATGACACTTTTCAAAATAAAGTTTCACTGTTTTTCAACTAAAAAGTGGGGCAACATTCTTGTCCATAATTATACAGCTGGGGATTACAAGGAGCAACCCAAAATCAATACTGACCTTGAGATTATCATCCACCTCCACATCAATGTCATAACAGGAGGTTTTTTTCTGGTCAGCTCCCTCAACTGAGATAGTGTGGTTGATGATGATTGGGTCTGGGGGGAACAGGAGCTGGTTCAGGCGGCCTGGGATTTCTGCAAACTTCATCCTTGGAACACCAAAAATCTGGAGGAGGAAACATGCATCAATGGAACTCAGATTCTTGTGTACCATGATCAGAAACATGAGATGAATATCCTTTTATTTCTCTAGTCATACATACCACTATACTAACAAGCTAATACTAACATGGTGCCTGAAGCCAGTATAACAATTAAATCAGACAAGATAATGAGACACTATTTCAAACATGTGCACAACACATTTTTAGATCCACTCACATGGTACAGGTATAAATAAGTGAAAGCGCAATGGTGAGAATCCTATGGTTAATCAGAGATAAATCAAGACGTAAACTTTACAGCACTACCTTAAAAAGGGACTTTCAGTCTTTTGTAACTCTTGGTTTGCACAGTTACAATGACAATGACTAACTAAAAGGTTTACTTAGTGTCTCGTCATCATCATCCTCAATGCCCTGCTCATTCCTAGGTATCCTGTGACAAAATGGTCATGACAGAACTGCTTATAGGCTACCCTGTCCATACATTCATCTCTAATCCTCAGCCATTTTCTTTTCTACTTCTCTCACTAATGCACAGCTCCCTTCTCATCAGAGTGATGGTAATAGCCAATCCCATTTTACTCCATTTGAGGTGTTGGGGCTACAGAGCTAAGCTACTGCAGACCACTACATTTCAAGGTAAATGACCATCCTACTTCCCCTGATAAATTTATATGCTTGAAATGAAACTAGTCATCTCTTGGGGACTGAACCTAGAGAAAACCACCACTGACTGAGGAGTTCTAACCACAAAACTCTACCTTGATCCATCTATAGCCAGGTACTTTAATCCTGAAAGGGAAGCAATAAACAAATCAACTATGTATCAGGCTGCCCTTCCTCCACTCCCCTCCCCCCTCGCTCATTACCTATACCACAATCCTCATCTCATCCTGTCTCTCTCTCACTCATATACAATGGCCACAAACAACTTGCCTCCAGGTCAACCTGTCCTCTACCATCAAGGTGTCCCAGCTCCTCTTCAGATTCCCCTCATTCAATACTTTCATACATCTCCATCACATTCCACCATCTCCCACTCCCCCTCCAGCTTACACACACTCTCTCCTATTCATCTCATTAATAACACAGAAACTGAGTAATGAACAGTGCAGCCTCATTATACAATGCCATGGTATGTGATAAATCTCCACAACGCCTGTTTCGGTACAATGATTATAAATATATATAAAAAAAGCTATTTCGCTACAGTGATATTTTAAACGGCTGCCTCCGAGAATCTCGTATGGACGTGGTGGTGATGCACGCAAGTCAAAATGGCTGCCCAATGTTTAAATGTGCTGTGATTGTTGCCTTTTGTTCCAGTTTGTATATGAAAGGCCACCGAAACACTATTATCATCACCAAGTAACAATGCAAGTGCTTAACAAACAGTGCAGTGGGTAATATTAGCCCGTGGATTGTGAGCCACAGCTCAGGCTGGGTAGCATCGCGTTGCGAGCCACAGCTCAGGTTGTGTTGGCCATGCATCACCGCTAACTACTCCACCCCTATGCAAACTTACACATGGCGCTATGCAAAGGTGAATATTTTCTTCTTTTCACCAGATGATGCCCTGGATGTTTACCTTCAAGTTAATTATATATATATATATATATATATATATATATATAAATACTACTCCCATATGTAAACTTACGCATGGCTCTATGCAAAAATGGAGAAAGGATATATTTATTTTTTTCTCAACAGATGATGCCGTGGATATTTACCTTCAAGTTTAAATATATATATATATATAAATCTTTAATTTTTGCACACCACGGGGTGGGATAAAAAAGGTAACTGTGCAATCCACGGGTTAAGCAAAGTGATACTTTTTTATGCATGAAACACTGAAACTTGTGACTTGGAAATCATGTCAAACTTACATAACCATGATCCCCTTTTTCGCCTCTACAGTTGTATGAAAGGCCACTGGAACACTACTGTTATTGCCAAATAACAGTGGCAGTATAACAAATAGTGCAGTGTGCAATATTAAGCAGTGATACTTTGTGCATGTGAAGTACTGAAACAGATGACTTGGAAATCAGTAAACCTCACATAACCATCATCCCCTTCTTAGGTCTCTACACAGATGACTGACCCAAGATGCCTGCCCAATGCTTACACTGGCTGTGATTGTTGCCTTTTGTTTTATTTTGTGCATGAAAGACCACTGAAACACCATTGCTCTCGCCAAATAACAGCGCAGGTACTTAATAGAGCAGTGTGTGATATTAAGTAAAGTGATACCGTATCTTTTTTGTGAAATGGTTGTCCAGACCCTCCAACTGTCCCCCATCCTGGGGGGAGGGGGACCCTTGGTGATGACTCGTACCAGCATAGGACAAACTTCAGATGGGTGGCAGAGGTATTTTAAGTCATTTTAGGCTTCGTGGTCAAGGTCACCCTCCCTAACTCCATTGAACCCATGTTTCCTGACTTTGTGATAATTTGTTATGCAATAGGTCTTCAGTTGATGCAACCCTATCACATAACGAGGCTGCACCGTAGATGGGTGATTACCAGTGATCCTGGAAGGTACTACCATGAGAATGAAATGTGGCTACAAGCTTAATATCTAGCCACATTATCATCACTCTCAGGCAGGAAACATAGCTACAAGTGCAGGCACTCAGTACAGTAATTTTTCTTGATAAGTGACTGTAAACAGACACAAGGTCCAAGCCAAGACTCTCATATGGTTACAAATATTACTACACACCTCAGGTTTCTTTTTCCCTAAATAACTTGCAGCAACTATTGGTAAAAATTAGTTGTTCTGGTACACTGTTTAGCTTCCAATCCACAAAACATCACCTGCACCATGGCCAACCCAAATACGAGGATTCCTTGAGAGGAAGCATGACTTGCACTTTACTCACCTGCTCCAAATACTTGTCACAGTTAATATACTCTCTCTCATGACTGTCCTGTAGCTTGTGTGTCTTGATATACTGCCACAATGCAGTAATGATGACAGGTCTTGTCTGTGTGTGCACTCCAAGCAACCTGGCCAGCCGTGGGTCCAACTTGAACTGGTGTGGCTGATAGTCCAGTAGCAACAGAATTGTGCACCTCACATTCTTGTCACCTGGACGCTTCACCTAAATCACCCCAAGAAAAGGTTTATAATCATCATCATCATCATTTTAATCCTACTGATTATCAATCATCATCCTTATAAACATCATCTTAACCCTACTGATCATTATCATAATCCACATTCATAATGCCTTTTTCCCTCAACCTAAGGACTGGGAGAGGTGGGAACCAGAAAACAAGGAGAAAGTACAAGAGTCTGAGAATTATCAGGCAGCACCCCCTGAAAAACAGGTTACTCAATGAGACACACAACAGTCAAGCCCCTGGAATTCTAATCCTATTTCCCATTAAAATAATGGGATGGGCATACACGAACTGGAGGTGAGAAAAAAAATTACTTCTATAACCACCCCACCCAGGGATGGCTTTCTCATCTTATGTTTTCCATATCCTGATAGGTATACTCTGCTTAAGAGAGAGAATCCGAGCTGAAGGGGTTACATACATCCTTAACTCTTTCACTACGTTTTATTACTGTAGTCATTCTATGAATTATTCCTTTTCATTGCAGAAAACAAATGTAGTCAATGGGCCTCAAAAAACAGTTTGAACTGGCCGCGCGGTACTCCAGGCTCTCGCCAACGTTGCTATGGCAACAGTGTCCCAGAAAGTGCTGCCATCACATGCTGGCAAGTCGAAACATCATGTCAACAAACATGCCCGCCCAACTGATCGGGAACTTGGCCGAATGTCACTATTCTACGGATTTCTACCATTATTTAGGTGAGTTATATGCAATGTAATGTGATTAGATATTTCTTAAGAACATAATTTTACGGTAAACACCAGATCTTTACGCATCAGCTGGCCAGCATCTCGGCGTCCTTTTTATTAAATCTCGGCATTTTTTTTTTTTTTTTTTATTGTCTTGCTGACAATATACAGCATGTGGTTATTAAGGAATTTTAGTGCTGACAATGGATATGTAAGTATCAGGCAATTACAAAAGTGTTGTAGACAATTACATAATACCATTTTGATTTTTTGCTGGAGAATTGACACTTTGAGAATCAATCCAAAAATAAATTCCGCAGCAAAAGGGTTAATAAACCCCTTCCATAGAAGAGGCCTTTCCTATACTGCATAAAATAATCTGGCAGCATCAACAATATACTAAAAAGAACATTACTTGCATTTAAACGGGTAATGCTTTCTGTTAGAGGAAGAATGTTTCCTACAACCATACAAAACTACCAAACTGCATTCACAGAATGAAGAGAATAAAGAGTGCTTCTAACCTCTCCAACATAATGGCTCTCCCATACCAAATACATACATATTTTGAATTTGCTGGAATACAATATAATGTAGCTATGGCCTCAGGGTGTAGAGGTCAATAACTTCAATACGTTAATACGATGAAGTATTTGTACTTTCTTCTTAACAGCAACAGCTATATCCCCAAAACTTAAGTCATACAGTTAGATGAAATTCCTCGCAAAGCTAAATAAAGCAGTCATGTACGAATAATGAAATGATAAAAATTGGACTCAACAAATGACAGATGGCAGAGCTTTATTTCATGTAGACAAAATCATAATACAGTAATCTGGTCTTTTGTTTCTCAAAAGTGCCAGTTCTTACGCTGAGAATTCACTAGCACTCAACACACACACACATATTATTTTTACAATTACATGAATTGTGACATCTCTCATTTACAATACAAACTCCATCAGAAAAAAAATTGCAAGAGGCAATGATTAAACCCTATAATCATCAGTCACAATGCCTTTATCCAGATCGCAGCATTTTGAAGAGAAAGGCTTTTAGCTGTCTCTTAAAATATTCAACAGGAGAGTTGTCTCATGGACAAAAACAATCACAATCTATTATATAAGGTAATCTCAGGACTCTATACACAAAAGAATGATCAGAGAAAGATGACTGGCCAATGGCTCCAGGCTCGTCAAGAAGCATGGAATCATCTTCACTACGTAACATCACACCTGGGTGTGTCGATGGGAATTTCAACAACTCAGCAAGGTACTTCGGTTCACCAAACAGCTTAAATTCAATTCTAGCCTTTTCTTGTAACCAATGCAGCTCAATCAGGAATGGGGTAGATGAGGATCTTCAGGGGAGACCGAAGATAAGCCTTGCTGCCCTGTTCAACACAGACTAAACTTTTGTTAGCACATTATTCGGAAAACCAATCCACAGTGAATTACAATAACCGACACGAGACAAGACCACTGCATGGACCAATGATGAGACAACTCTATTCAGGAATTTTCTCACAGAGTACAGATTTCTAATAGCTATGCAAGCCGCACCCTCTGACAACTTAAAAAGTTCTTTGTAATTTAACTCTGAATTAAAATAAACAAATAGATTTTTAACATAACCAAACTAAACACAGACTTCAAACAGAGCAAATTGGATGAAGCGAGACAACCAATGTTCAAAGTCAGAGCATCATCAGCGTCGTCGTCCCTTCTGTTTCCTTGGACGATGAACTCAGTTTTACCATCATTTGACTTAAGTTTCCTCCTTGCCATCCAAATCTTAATATCACACATTAGAGATTCAAGCTTAGTCTTCATAGTGTTAATATCTGGCACTTCAACATAGCTGAGTGTCATTAGCTATATGACAGGACACTTTGTGAGTGTCATTCATTCATTATCCAATCCTATGTCGCCCCACAGAGAAGCGTAAGAGCCCGGGGCTAGGCAAGTTGGTCCTGACATTTAAGATGAAAGTGACCAGCCTTACTCATCCCTGAGTGGCATAACGTGAGCAATAAACCCCAACCACCCCTTGGATATAAACCAGCACCGGCTCAATCTGATTGGAGCACCGTAATTACCCACTAAGCCACAAGGCGCTAAAATTTGGTTATATGGTTACCACCCAGCATAGTAAATGGTTTCCTGGTGTACAGGAAACCATTTGGCTTGTCACTAGGTGTAGAGTCACCCACAGGCAGAAGGACGAGGAAAGACTGAAGGAAAGAAAGGCAGAGGAGGGAGTGTACAGTCACCTGTAGGCAGATGGGCAAGGAAAGAATGAAGGAGAGAAAGACAGAAGTGGACTGAAGGAAAGAAGGATAGAGGAGAGGAAAGGACAGACACCCGAGAGCAGCACTACAACGAGTGAGTCATGATGAAAAACTACTGGCATACATTGTATGTTGCCAGAAGAATAAAGAAAGATACTTTCAGACTGAATTACTAAAATGACACATATTTTTAACAGCAATACTAAAGTCAAATTACCTGGAATCCATCTGTCTCCTGTGTGGTAGGGGTACGGTGCCACTCCACTAAATGGTTGTCAGGACCATAAAGATCTTTGTCCAGTTCTATCACCAGGGATTTGAAGAACGATGAGAACTTGCGCTTCAGTTTACTGGGGTCATTCTGGAGGAGTGGGTGACACAGCACTAGTTAATAGGTTTGTCTTGAGTTTGCTGGGAGGGAAAAGGTCTGGTACCTACAAGCTAATAAGAACTAAAGATGGATTTCAGAAGATAATCATACTCCCATAAATATTGCAATACTAACAGTTTATACTCACGTTACTAACAAATGGAGGTGTAATATAAAATAGAAAGGCATCAAACATGTACCAGCAGCAGAATAACTAAAATACTATGAATCCCTGAAAACAAGTTTCAGTCCTGTAACAGTTTATAAAAGAGTTCTTGTTACATGTTGCCTGTTTTATTTCTTCCCCTACCCTCCATAATTTCATATAAAATAATGTTCTATAAAAATTCCCATGCAACTTATAAAACTGATCAATTTACAGACAACATAGGACTGGATGATGGATGGATAAAAGTTGTGATACTGAGGAACACATCACTAACATAATAACAATATCCAGTATAATGAATTAAACTGTTAATCATCACTTTTAGCAATACAGTCCTCCAAGGTGAGAGGAATAGTGGGGTGACCAAGGATGAGATGGAGGGGTGAATTGGAGGTATATATATAAGAGAATGGAGTGTGAGTTGGAGGAAGGGCAGCCAAATGGCTAAGGACAAGGTGACATAGAGGCAATCTGTTTGTGGCTTGAAGAATTAGTGGAGGCACTAGGGAAACCTAGTACAACCAAAGCCAAGAGGTATTTGGAAAAGACATTCAAGCTCATGAAAAAAAGAAAGGAAATGAAAGTGAAAACAAAGAAAGATGAAATTGAATGAGCAGAATTAAATAAGCCTATCAACAAGAGACAAAAGAGAAGAAAAAAAGAAAGAAACATGGATCAGATAAAAGAAACCATCAAAAAATGAAAGTCTGAAACAGGTCTGAAGTAAAATGGCACTAGGAATGCAACAAATTATACCACTGAAACACAAAAATGGTGGAGTCATTAACTGCAGGGGTAAGTTGGTGAGGAGAGTTCAAGAATTTTATGAAGAACTGTTTGCCTCAAAGACAACAGTACCAATGGCTAACTCGTCTGCTGATGCAGGTGAAATATCGGAGGTAACACCAGATGAAGTAAACATGTCTCTTAAAAATGAAAAGAAGGAGGGCCCCAGGAGAAGATGGAATAGTAGCACATTTCTGTTGGATAGAGAAGCGGAAGTACAGAACAGGCTTGCCAACTTATTTACCCAATACATACCTTTTTCACCACTCTATTGTCATGTGGAGAGAATGGATACCTATAAAGTGGTGAAAAAGGTATATCTGAGTGAATCTGAAGGAGGAAGGACGTGAGGTAGGCCATGGAGAAGGTGGAAGGATATGGTGGATGATGTGTGAGGACGAGAGATATGGAAGTTGCATAGGCTAGGGGACTGACGAGATCGAGCTGGCTGGATGAATGTTGAGAGATGTGCATGATCAGGGACTTGGCACCCCATTTAATGTGGCACTGTCCGGATTAACTCTATCGGATACACTTATTTGAAGCTATAAAACGTAGTGAATGTTTTGGGCATATCCGATAGAGCCAGGATTCTGGGGGCTTGAATGATGAGTGAATGGAAGAGTGGCCCATTGGATTGGTCAAATTTGGGCTGTCCGGACGTTCCTACTCCTCACCCTGCCCTAGGGTGGGAAAGGAGGTCCGGATGACGATGATGATGATGATCTATACTGTAAATAGTCACTACTCGTTATACGATGGGGTTACGTCAGGTCATACCTTAATGTAAATTGGGAGATTGAAATACAGTACATTATAAAAGGGGGGTTAAGTCAACTCAGCTTCCCAAAGTCACCTACCCAAGACTTTACACAAATCCACAGTACAGTAAGACCTCACTATAATGGGCTAATTGGGGCTCAGTATGCGATTTTCCGATAAAAGCTACATCCGGACTTACCCCTGCTAATCCGGACTTTTTCCGATATATCAGACAACAGTCCAGATTGCAACGGTAGTTTTCACCACCATTGCAGTATTGTACTGTGTTATACCTTCACTACATTAATCAAATGGTATAATAATACTGTACTGTGCACTGAAAAACATGTCTTTTACTGGTCTTATTGTGGTGAACATAGCTGAAGTTGTCAGGCAGTCCGGACTGCTTTCTGGCTATATTGGACTTTTTCCGATATACAGTAATCCCTCTAATATTCGGACGTCCAATACTCGGACATACTCACTATTCGGATATTCTGGGCTGCCCAACCCCCAAAATGCAAAAAAATCCGAAAAAAATCAATTAATTTTTTATTTTTGGGGACCGCGTCAGTTTGAATTTCCTGTGCGCGCCGATCCACTCTGTTTACACTCGAGACGCCACTATCGGTCGCCATTACCCACTCCCCTCCTCCCTCGTGAACAACTTCGAAAATGGCGGCCGAAGTGATTGCTTTTGTGGTGATACCCTACCTCCTACAGTGCTTGATACTGCTCTTCACCTTCTTCATCATGTGTGTGATGATGGCCCCGCCTCCCGAGAAGAGGAAGAAAGTGGTTCTGACTCTGGAGAAGAAGAGGCAGATATTGGACAAGGTGGACGCCGGCTGGTCAACAGGGCACATCTTATGTGAGTTCAACCTCCCTCGCTCCACCTTGTTTGATATCAAGAAGTCCCAAGACAAACTACAGCAGTACACGGCTGATTTCGCATTGAAGACCAGACGAAACGTGCAGAGGAAGGTGATGTTTACTCCTAAGTATGCAGACATCGACCGCTCCACGTTGATTTGGTATCGACAACAACGAGCTGCTGGTGTGTTGGTAAGTGGAACGGAGCTGAAAGCTGCTGCTGAAAAGTTCGCAAGGCTACACGACGCCCCAGACTTCAAGGCATCTGAAGGTTGGCTCTTCGCGTTTAAGTTACGACACAGACTTACCAACCGTAAGACCCATGGCGAAGCTCTGGATGCTAACGACGAAGGAGTAGAACAGTTTCTGCAGAAGGTGAATGGCATGATTGATAGGCAGGGCCTCACTCTTGGTCAAGTTTACAACGCTGACAAAACTGGCCTATTTTATCATTCAATACCCACAAACACTCTCGCTGAGGAGACGGAGAAGTGTTTACCTGGCCCCAAGCTCTCGAAGCAACGTGTGTCTGCTTTGTGCTGTGCCAATGCTAACGGCATGTTCCGGCTCAAGCCCGTTATTGAAGGCTGTGCAAAGCAGCCTAGGTGCATTCGTGGGTTAATGAATGCCCTTCTCATTCTCTGAAGGCTTGGTTCACAACCAAGATCTTCAAGAATTGGTTCCACCGACACTTTGTTAAGGAGGTCATTCGTTATCAGACGGAGACACTGAA
>JAGKTI010002060.1:0-10479 GCA_018397915.1 Birgus latro
AACCAGTGCTGGAGCTTCAGGACCAATATCCGGACAAAACCAATATTCGGACATGCCTTTGGCTCTATTATGTCGGATAATGGAGGGATTACTGTTCATATATATGCAACCCTCGGCTATCGCGGGTTCCGCTATAGTGTTTTATCGCTATCGCATCTGTATAAAAAACCTACCCAAATACCCTTATCATGCACTAAATGCCTGCTATCACACACCAGAAGTGCTAAAAAATTTCAAAAAGGCTGGGTTCCAGCGTTCCACCCAGCCAACAAAAGATTCACTTGGTGATTGGTCGCGTTACGTCAGCGCCAGCCGAGTGCTGACTGCCCGCCCGACCGAGTCTCCCCCGCTGCCCGCCAAGCCATTCAACTCATCCTCAGACTGCGAATAGTGACAGCGAGAACAATAATCTGTTTTGTGATATTACAATAGCCAGATAACTCAAATTCAGATGCCCACCCCTTACTGAATTATGGCATCTGGCAATTGATAGATAGATCACTCATAGCTGTCTTCATTAATGATGGTGAATTGTCTTGTTATTGTTGTGATGGCAAATTTGACTTGATGGCAAATTGTCCTAAAACCATCAGTCCTTCCTGATGACTTCTTTATACCTTTTTTTTTTCTTTATTGTTGATGACTAATGGCTTTGAAAAATAGTTTCACTCTGCATTTTTTTTTTTAATGGGCTCCGAAACTTATTCCTGGCGAAATCTGCGTTATACTAGACCACCATCTAATGGAACAGTCAATTCTGTTTTTATTAACCCTCCCCGTAAAACTAATAACTCATATGGCCACCCCTTACGGGATTATGGCTTCTGGCAATAGATAGATAGATAGATCACCCATAGCTGTCTTCATTAATGATGGCAAATTCTTGTTATTGTTGTGACAAGAAATTTGACTTCAGGCGAATCTTCCCGAAACCATCAGTCCTTCCTGCAGACGTCTTTATAGCTTTTATTTTTTTTCCCTTTATTGTTGATGACTGATGGCTTTGAAAAATAGTTTCACACTGCATTTTTTTTTTCAATGGGCACCGAAACTTATTCCTGGTGAAATATATGTGATGCTAGACCATCAATCACGAAAAGGGATAGTAAGTTCTGTTTTTAATAACCCTCCCCGTAAAACTAATAACTCAAAGTCAGATGGCCACCCCTTACTGGATTATGGTGTCTGGCAGTAGATAGATAGAGAGATCACCCATAGCTGTCGTCATTAATGACGGCAAATTCTCGTTATTGTTGTGACGGGGAATTTGACTTGAGGCAAATTGCCCCAAAACCATCAGTCCTTCCTGACAACTTCTTTATAGCTTTTAATTTTTTTTTCCTTTATTGTTGATGACTAATGGCTTTCAGAAATAGTTTCACACTGCATTTTTTTTTAATGGGCACTGAAACTTATTCCTGGTGAAATATGTGTGATGCTAGACTGCCATCAAAAGGGATAGTATGTTCTGTTTTTATTAACCCTCCCCATAAAACTAATAACTAAGTCAAATGGCCACCCTTTACAGGATTATGGCATCTGGCAATAGATAGATGGATAGATCACCCATAGCTGTCTTCATTAATGACGGCGAATTGTCTCGTTGTTGTTGTGACAGGGAATTTGACAATGGCGAATCGTCCCGAAACCATCAGTCCTTCCTGACGCATTCTTTATAGCTTTTTATTTTTTCCCTTTATTGTCGATGACTAATGGCTTTCAAAAATAGTTTCACACTGCATTTTTTTTTTTTAATGGGCACCGAAACTTATTCCTGGTGAAATATGCATGATGCTAGACCGCCATCAAAAGGGATATTGAGTTCTGTTTCTATTAACCCTCCCAGTAAAACAAATAACTCAAGTTAAATGGCCACCCCTTACATGATTATGGCATCTGGCAATAGATAGATAGATAGTACAGTATGTTTTTAATTTGCATGCTCATTTTTAGACCATTATATGTTATTATGTGGTACAAAAAGGGTATCTTAGGGGTAAATATTGAGGTCATGGCACCAGTTAGATTAATTACCATAAATTCTTCAATTCGGCTATCGCGTTTTCAGCTATAGTGCAGCCATGGCGGCACCAATTAGGCCTGATATGTGAGGGTGGGGTGTATAGGTCGGATGTTTTAGGTTTTCATTTTTTTTTTTTTATGGTGTTCTTGGTGTTTAAAATTGCTTTGGATATTCCTATGTGTTTATTGATGTACAAATGTGGCAGATTGACCTGAAAACAGTGGCAAAATTAGGAAGGGTTTCAGAGTCTCAGTAACACAGAGAGTAGACCAGCATGCTCTCCAATACAAGTTTCTCTAACTGTCAACACCAAACTACATGCACACTACACACTACACTTCCTTTTCAAAATTTGTAAAAAAAAAGACTGGTGTGCATAAATCATGCCTCTGAGTCCCCAGGCGGGGGGACCATAAATCCCCCCACCATTCGTCCCTCTCCTGGTGACGACTCACAGAGCTGCCTGGAACCACTGTCTGACTCACTCCTTCTTCATTTCTGTAACATTCGCGGCATTTCCTCTAACTTTCGCTCCGTTGAACACCACCTCTTCTCCTCTAAACCTCACCTTCTTTTTCCTCTCTCAGACTCAGCTGTCTGAGGCAACTGACAGCAAACCTTTTTCTGTGTCCTCCTACTTTCTCTATTCTCATTTCAAAGCCAAAGGTGGCTGTTGTGTATATGTACGCAACAATCTATCTTGCTCTCGTGTTCCTGAACTTGATTCTTCTGAATTCTCTACTCTCTGGCTTCGGCTGTCCTGTCATTCTCTGACTAAATATATCTGTGCTGTTTACTTACCTCCTAATTCTACTGACTATCAAAAATTCTTTGACTGTCTTACTTCTAGAAGGAACACATTCTATCCATTTCTCCTTTCTCTGAAATCTCCATTCCAGGAGATTTCAATGTTCACCACCACCTTTGGCTCTCCTTTCCTTTCATTGATCCACCTGGTGAACAAGCCTACATCTTTTCTATCCTTAATGACCTAGAGCAGCTTGTACAGCACCCTACCCGTATCCCTGACTGCCTTGGAGAGAGTTCCAACATATTTGACCGTTTCCTAACAATTAATCCTTCTGCTTACACTGTTAATCTTTTCTCTCCGTTGGGCTCCTCCGATCATAACCTTATTACCTTAACCTGTCCTATCGCTCCGGTATGGCCTGTGGACCCTTCAAGGATACGCCGCCTGTGGCACTTTGGAGCTGCAGATTGGGAGACCCTGAGGCAATACTTCTTTGATTTTCCTTGGAATGATTATTGCTTCCATGGCCGGGAGCCATCTGAGTGTGCCTTGCGCATTACGGAGGTTATTCTTTCGGGCATGGAAGCATATATTCCTTTCTCATATCCTCTGATTAATGCAAGCCTTTATTTAATCATGCTTGTTCTAATGCTGTTCGCAACAAGGAGAGGGCCTATAAGAGGTACCGGAGCCAACCCACCCCTGAATCTATCTATCTATCTATCTATTGCCAGACGCCATAATCCCGTAAGGGGTGGCCATTTGACTTTGAGTTATTTGTTTTACAGGGAGGGGCACTAACCCTTCACCAACCCACTTGCTGACACGTAGGGAGCACGTATGGTTTGGTTATATGGTTACCACCCAGCATTGTAAATGGTTTCCTGGCTTACAGGAAACCATTTGGCTTGTCACTCAATATAAAGCCACCTGTAAAGGAAAGAAATGCAACAAGAAGTGACAGAAAAGATGGGACAAATAGGAAGAGAGGAGGACAGGCACAGAAAAAGAATGATAAAGGCTAAGGAAGAAGTAGGCAGCACTACATCAAGTGAGTGGATGATGGTCGCCACCACCTACCACTAACCCCTGAATCACATCTTTTATATATTTCTGCACGGAATCGTGCTAAGTCTGTTCTTCGCTTTACTAAAAATAATTTCATCCGTGCTAAATGTTCTCAACTCTCCAACTCGAATTCTTCTTGCTCCTTTTGGCACCTTGCCAAAAACCTTTCTAACAACTTTACCTCATCATCCTTCCCTCCTCTTTTCTACTCTGATGGCTCTGTAGCTATTTCTTCTGCTGATAAAGCAGATCCCTTCGCTCAGACTTTCTCCTCCAATTCCACCTTAGATGGTTCCAGTGCTATTCCTCCATCACTTCCCCGCTCTGACTTCCTCTTGACTGATATTAAAATTTCTTCAGCTGATGTATTTTCTGCCATCACTGGCCTCAATACCAACAAGGCATATGGGCCTGATGGAGTCCCTCCTGTTGTCCTCAAAAACTGTGTTTCTGTGTTTACACCCTGCCTAGGTAAACTCTTTCGCCTTTGTCTATCAACTTGTACCTTTCCTTCTTGCTGGAAGTTTGCTCTCATTCAGCCAGTCCCAGAGAAGGGTGACCATTCCCAACCCTCTAACTATTGTCCAATTGCTTTAACATCCTGTGTCTCAAAAGTTTTTGAGTCAATTTTTAACAGAAAAATTTTAAAGCATCTTTCCTGTCACAACCTTCTTTCTGATCGTCAGTATGGGTTCCATCAGGGACGCTCCACTGGCGATCTTCTCACCTACCTTTCAGACTCCTGGTCATCCTTCTTTTGGGACTTTGGCAAAAGCTTTGCCATTGCACTTGACATCTCAAAGGCTTTCGATCGAGTCTGGCATAAATCTTTACTTTTCAAACTGCCCTCCTACGGTTTCTATCCTTCTATCTGTGCCTTCATCTCTAGCTTCCTTTCTGGTCGTTCTATAGCCGCTGTTGTAGACGGCCATCGTTCTTCTCCTAGACCTATCAACAGTGGTGTTCCTCAGGGCTCTGTCCTATCACCAACTCTCTTCCTTTTATTCATCAATGACCTTCTAAGCTGTACATCTAAGCCTATCCACTCATATGCTGATGATTCCACCCTTCACCTTTCCATTCGGTTTCCACAACGTCCATCTCAGCAGTTACTTCAACAAAAAGGGATGAGGCCATGGCACACCTAATGTCTGACTTGGCTCGTATCTCTGATTGGGGTAAAAATAATCTTGTTATTTTTAATGCATCAAAAACTCAGTTCTTACACTTATCAACCCGACAAAATCTTCCTCAGGATTACCCACTAATGTTTAATAATGTCGAGTTCTGTCCTGCATCATTCTTGAACATGCTTGGGGTTTCATTCTCTCGGGATTTGTCTTGGAAAGAACATATTACATCTCTTGTGAAATCTGTTTCCAAGAGATTAGGTGTGCTAAGCCGATTCTGAACTTTCTTTACCCCTGCACAGTTGTTGGCCTTGTACACGGGTTTTATTCGCCCGTGTATGGAGTACAACTCTTATGTGTGGGGAGGCTCCCCACATGCAGCTCTTCTCAATAGGGTGGAGTCAAAGGCTTTTCGTCTCATTAACTCTCCTCCTCTTACTGATTCCCGTCAACCTTTGTCTCTTCGCCGCACTGTTGTATCTTTATCTCTCTTCTATCGCTACTTCAACTGTCACTGTTCCTCTGAACTGTCTGCTTGCATCCCTCCACCTCTACGACGGGCACGTAGTACCCGTCTAGCAACAAACTCTCATCTCTTTTTTGTCCAACTCTCTAATTCTAGAGTTAACCGTTACTCCCAGTCCTTCATTTATGCAATTGGTCAACTCTGGAACTGTCTTCCTCTGTCTGTATTTCCTACTTCCTATGATCTCCAGTCTTTCAAACGCAGTGTATCCAGGCATCTCAAAATGAGTGGATCTTGAATTTGGCTCTCTTTTGTATTGTTTTTGCTTTTTCTTGGAAGGAACAGTATGCAGGCCTGTGGCGTTTGGTTCCTTCTTCCTTGCATTTAAAAAAATAAATAAATATATAAAAACAGTCATGTATAGGTAGGGTACTTTTTGGTTTTCACTTTTTTTTTTATGGTTCTTATGGTGTTTAGCATTACTTTGGATATTCCTATGTGTGTTTTGATGTCTCAGTATGGCAGATTGACATGAAAACAGTGCCAAAATTAGAAGGGGTACTGTACATACAGTGCTGTATAGGTCTGGTATTTTTTGTTTTTTAGTGTTTGTTTTCATGGTTTTCTTGGTGTTTAGCATTACTATGGATATTCTTAGGTGTGTTTTGATGTCTAAATATGGCAGATTGACCTGAAAACAGTGCCAAACTTAGGAGGGATACTGTACATACAGTAGTGTTTAGGTAGGCTTTTTTTTTTCATGATTTTCTTGGTGTTTAGCATTACTTTGGATATTCCTATATGTGTTTTGATGTCAAAATATGGCAGATTGATTTGAAAACAGTGCCAAAATTAGGAGGGGTACTGTACAAACAGTGGTATATAGGTAGGGTGTTTTTTTTTTTGGTTTTCATTGTTTTTTTGGATGGTTTTCTTGGTGTTGAAAATTATTTTGGATAATCCTATGTATATTTTGATGTCAAAATATGGCAGAATGACCAGAAAACACTGCCAAAAGAGGGGTACTGTACATACAGTATGTTTAGGTAGGGTGTTTCTTGGTTTTCAGTGGTTTTTCTGCATGGTTTTCTTGGTGCTTAGCATTACTTTGGATATTCCTATGTGTCTTTTCATGTCTAAATATGCCTGAACGACCATGAAACACTGCCAAATTAAGCATAGGTTCTGTACAAATAGGTTAGGTATAGGTTGGAGGAGGGTATAGGTAGGGTCTGGGTATGGTAGGGGAATAATGTTCATTATCCGGATGTTGCCACTTCCCAGACATGCCTTTGGCTCTATTTTGTCCGGATAAATGAGGATTACTGTATATATACTATATGTATACAGTAATCCCTCTACTATTCGGACGCCCATTATTCGGATCCCTCACTATTCGGACATCGTGGGCTGGCTGTCCGGCCCCCAGAATGCCAAAAATTCGAAAAAATCCGAAAAAAATCCGATTTTTTCCGACTGCGTCAGTTTGAATTTCCTGCTCGCGCCGACTAGCTCCCTTCCCGCCAAATCGCCCTCCTACTAGTTCTGTCTCAACTCCTGTGAACAGTGGGCGGCTCTCCGATCTTTTGCGGTATTTTCGTTCATGTTTAAATAATCAAAAGTCACAGTGCCAAGGATTAAGTGTAGTTAAACATTGGATTACTGGACATGTTTCAAGAGCAATTATGATCACTGTAAAAACCTTAAAGATGGGGGTAAACAACAATGATGGACTGTAAGTAAACATTGTCAACTGCTAAATATTTTCCATAATCACTTCTAAATCCTCATTCCCTGGTTATATTTTATTTATTTCATGCTTTGTGTCCCATATTTGAGTGCACAGGCTGTGAAAGAGGTGATTTTCTCAGTGATTACCATGTCTCTTACTTACATTCACTATCTAGTCAACTGGTTAACATTTTTGCCCCCCACACCTCTAAATCATAATTTTTCTGGCTACATTTTATTTACTTCATGCTTTGTGTCCCATATTTGAGTGCACAGGCTGTGAAAAGGTGATTTTCTCAGTAATAACCATGTCTCTTCCTTACGTTCATTATGTAGTTAGCTGGTGAACACCCCTGCCTTACTCACCTCAAAATCATCATTTTTGGGTTAAAATTTGATTAATTCATGCTCTGTGCCAATTACTTATGTGAATGGGGTCTTAATTAAGTGCTATGCATGTCCGGTAGGGAGTTAAGTAGGTGGTTTTCTGATTTAGGTTAGGTTAGGTTAGGGTCAAGAATGACTGGTGCTGTAGGTGAACAGTGAACACCTTTGCCATACCTAACTGTTTTTCTGGTAACAGTTTATTTATTTGATGCTTTGTATCCCATATTTTAGTGCATAAGATATGAGAAATGATGATTTTCATAGTGATAGCCACGTCCGATACTTACACTAAGCTGCCAACTCATGAACACCCCTGCCTTACTCACCTCAAATTCATCATTTTGGGATTAAAATTTCATTAATTCATGCTTTGTGCCAATTATTTATGTGAATGGGGTCTTAAGTGCTATGCATGTCTGGTAGGGAGTTAGGTAGTGGTTTTCTGATTTAGGTTAGGTTAGGTTAGGGTCAAGAATGACCAGTGCTGTTGGTGAACAGTGAACACCTTTGCCATACCTAACTCTTTTTCTGGTAACAATTTATTTATTTGATGCTTTGTATCCCATATTTTAGTGCATAAGATGTGAGAAATGCTGATTTTCATAGTGATTGCCACGTCCGATACTTATTTACACTACGCTGCCAACTTATGAACATCTATACCTTACTTACCTCAAAATCATCATTTTGGGGTTAAAATTCAAAGAATTCATGGTTTGTGTCCATTATTTAATGCATATGGTGTGAGAAAAGTTGATTTTCATAGTGATTTCCATGTCTGATACTTACTTACACTTGCTGGCAAGTTGTGAGCACCTATGCCTTACTCACATCTAAATCATCATTTTTTGGTTAAAATTCAATTAATTGGTGGTAGGTCGTGGTGACCATCATCCACTCACTTGATGTAGTGCTGCCTACTTCTTCCTTAGCCTTTATCATTCTTTTTCTGTGCCTGCCCTCCTCTCTTCCTATTTTTCCTATCTTTCCTGTCACTTCTTATTGCTTTTCTTTCTTTTACAGGTGGCTTTACATTGAGTGACAAGCCAAATGGTTTCCTGTAAGCCAAGAAACCATTTACAACGCTGGGTGGTAACCATATAACCAAACCATACATGCTCCGTACGTGTCAACAAGTGGGTTAGTGGAGGGTTAGTGCCCCTCCCTGTAAAACAAATAACTCAAAGTCAAATGGCCACCCCTTACGGGATTATGGCGTCTGGCAATAGATAGATAGATAGATTCAATTAATTTATGCTTTGTGTGCATTATTTGTGTGAAAGGGGACTTAAATAAGTGCTATGCATGTCCGGTAGGGAGGTAGGTAGGTGGTTTTCTGATTTAGGTTAGGTTAGGTTAGGGTCATGAATGATCAGTCCTGGAGCTTCAGGCCCAATATTCGGACAAGACCAATGTCCGGACATGCCTTTGGCTCTTTTACGTCGGATAGTGGAGGGATTACTTACATATATATATATATATATATATATATATATACAGTAGGCGCGGAAAGTATTGACGTTTTTTGCCGACGTTATTCTTTTTCGCGTTAAGTGAAGTAGGGTCAATACTACCCTCCCCTGTAATGCGAAATGAGCTGACGCTTTTTCAACGGGAGCTGGCAACCCTGCTTGATAGGTTTGGCACCACAGGAGCAGGCTCAGTAATGTTTGGGCAGCCACAGGAGGAGGATTGTCTCTGTGTGTGATGCACCACGAGGGCATGTTTTGACTCAAATAACACAGTTATTTGGTTACCTACCACATTCTCATCATGCCTAAAGTAACCACAAGCAAGGACAAACGTGTGGAAGTGATTACTTTATACAAAGCTGGCCACAAACTCCCATTTATTGCAAATCAGATGGTGTTAGACTGAGGACAGTGCAGAGACTGGTGAAGCGGTTCAAGGACAGTGGGGAGGCCATTCCTCCCACTCCACTTCCCAAGCCTGGGAGACCTCGTAAGACAACCTTCAGGACCCGTCAGCTGATCTCAAGGCAAGTTAGCAAGGATCCAAGGCTAACAGCACGGGATTTAAAAGAAAAGAACCCACAGTTGCTGGCAGATGTGTCTGTCAGAAGTGTGCAGCAGCTGTTGCATGACGATCTGGGCTACAGGAGTTTTTGTGCTCGTAAAAAACCACTGCTAACTGCACTTCAGAAGAAAAAGAGAGTAAATTTTTGTAAGAAATATCTTGCCTGGAGTGAGGAGCAATGGAAAACTGTGCTTTGGAGTGATGAGTCAACATTTACTGTCACTGGTACCCCTTCATCACGAGTGTACCGCAAACCAGGCAGTGACCCCCTGGATCCTAAGTACACTTCCAAGTTTGTTAAATACCCAGCCTCACTCATGGCTTGGGGCTGCTTTACATATTATGGTGTTGGTAGGTTGGTAATTCTACCTGCAAATGAAAAAGTGAACCAGAACAATTATTTGGAGCTCTTATGTGATGTTTTAAGTGACTCTTTTGATAAAACCAAGGCAAGAGTATTTATGCAAGATTCTGCCCCTGCACATGTTGCAAAGTCAGTGAAACAGTGGCTAACAGACTGTGAGGTTCCCTTTATTCGAGATTGGCCCGGAAACAGCCCAGATATCAATCCCATTGAGAATTTATGGGCGCACATGAAGCGGCAGCTGCGTAGTATGGACACATCATCTTTGCCTAAACTTGAGGCTGCAGCTATGGAGCAGTTTTAGTCCGTCTGTTCTGCAAAACTACGCCATCAGTCTCCCCAGACGCCTTAAGAAGATAATAAAGGTGAAGGGGAATGCCAGTAAATACTAAATTCAATGGTGAGTGTTAATTTATTTGTTTCTCCTTGCTAACCACAAGAATGTTTTCTTTTTTTAAGATGGCGTCAACACTTTCCGCGCCTACTGTATATATATATATATATATATATATATATATATAT
>JAGKTI010002060.1:13278-36871 GCA_018397915.1 Birgus latro
TTTTTTGCCGACGTCATTCTTTTTCGCGTTAAGTGAAGTAGGGTCAATACTACCCTCCCCTGTGATGCGAAATGAGCTGACGCTTTTTCAACGGGAGCTGGCAACCCTGCTTGATAGGTTTGGCACCACAGGAGCAGGCTCAGTAATGTTTGGGCAGCCACAGGAGGAGGATTGTCTCTGTGTGTGATGCACCACGAGGGCATGTTTTGACTCAAATAACACAGTTATTTGGTTACCTACCACATTCTCATCATGCCTAAAGTAACCACAAGCAAGGACAAACGTGTGGAAGTGATTACTTTATACAAAGCTGGCCACAAACTCCCATTTATTGCAAATCAGATGGTGTTAGACTGAGGACAGTGCAGAGACTGGTGAAGCGGTTCAAGGACAGTGGGGAGGCCATTCCTCCCACTCCACTTCCCAAGCCTGGGAGACCTCGTAAGACAACCTTCAGGACCCGTCAGCTGATCTCAAGGCAAGTTAGCAAGGATCCAAGGCTAACAGCACGGGATTTAAAAGAAAAGAACCCACAGTTGCTGGCAGATGTGTCTGTCAGAAGTGTGCAGCAGCTGTTGCATGACGATCTGGGCTACAGGAGTTTTTGTGCTCGTAAAAAACCACTGCTAACTGCACTTCAGAAGAAAAAGAGAGTAAATTTTTGTAAGAAATATCTTGCCTGGAGTGAGGAGCAATGGAAAACTGTGCTTTGGAGTGATGAGTCAACATTTACTGTCACTGGTACCCCTTCATCACGAGTGTACCGCAAACCAGGCAGTGACCCCCTGGATCCTAAGTACACTTCCAAGTTTGTTAAATACCCAGCCTCACTCATGGCTTGGGGCTGCTTTACATATTATGGTGTTGGTAGGTTGGTAATTCTACCTGCAAATGAAAAAGTGAACCAGAACAATTATTTGGAGCTCTTATGTGATGTTTTAAGTGACTCTTTTGATAAAACCAAGGCAAGAGTATTTATGCAAGATTCTGCCCCTGCACATGTTGCAAAGTCAGTGAAACAGTGGCTAACAGACTGTGAGGTTCCCTTTATTCGAGATTGGCCCGGAAACAGCCCAGATATCAATCCCATTGAGAATTTATGGGCGCACATGAAGCGGCAGCTGTGTAGTATGAACACATCATCTTTGCCTAAACTTGAGGCTGCAGCTATGGAGCAGTTTTAGTCCGTCTGTTCTGCAAAACTACGCCATCAGTCTCCCCAGACGCCTTAAGAATATAATAAAGGTGAAGGGGAATGCCGGTAAATACTAAATTCAATGGTGAGTGTTAATTTATTTGTTTCTCCTTGCTAACCACACGAATGTTTTCTTTTTTTAAGATGGCGTCAACACTTTCCGCGCCTACTGTATATATATATATATATATATAGTAAAACCTCTGCAAGTCGGCATCCTATAAGTCGGAATTACGCACAGGTCGTAATGGCATGTGAAAATCATTACTGAAAATAATTTAAAATGTTCAAAATCGGTAAAAAATAAATCTTGGAAAAATTTCCCCAAAGTCGTAAAATGACATCTAACGGAAGGCCCATCTTGGAATGATGACACATCATTCTAGGCTGTGAGGGCTCGTGTTGCTCCACCAGTCAGAAAATTCTAGTAAAACTACCCCTAAGACGTGAAATCACGGTTTTATGACGCACTGACCCGTCATGTTCTAGCCAGTGAAAGCCCGCCAGCTACCTCCCGCCCTGTGTTGCTAATACGGTGGCTTGCCTGCTAAATGTAGAGGTTTGAAAAAAAAAATGTGGGGGATAATATATGACAATGCTTACTCTATATCTGGCATATTGTAAAGTCCTGCATAGCATTGTTTTCCTTAATGGTCCCTAATTTCCATCAGTCTGGTGGATTTTTATCACTGTTTAGGCCAGCCTAGCAGATTTCTGTACTGTACAATACTGTACATTCCGTTTGGCAGTGCTGCTAAGTCCCGCAACCTCCTGCCTCACTCTTCCTCAGTCTAGCATCTGCTATCACTCGTGTTGGTATTCTTTCGGATTCCACCCCGTGTTCCACACTTTTATTCCTAACCAGCGTGGTTTCCAAGGCTCCCAAAGCTTCTTCAGGCAGGAAGGGGATGAAGCTGAAGACCCTGAGCATTCATGAGAAGCTGAAAGTTTTGGAAAGGATCAATGCAGGGAGCTCAGAGCGTGCCATATGTGTGGAGTTTAACCTGAAGCCGAGTACGTTATAAGATATAAAGAAGAACTGTTGTTCAGTTGTGATTATGGTTAAGAAATGTTGCACAGAAGTGATCACATGCTTTCCTAGCATCTCTACATCCTACCAAGAGGCCCTCCTTATGCTTGGATTAGAACCTCTGCAAACATGGTAAGTGATTTTTTTGTTTTTGTTTCTGGTTAGTCTGGATTCTCATATTTCCTGTAAGTCTGAATTATAGTCAAGTCAGAATGGCCTCAACCCCAATTATTCCAACAGAGAGGTTTTACTGTATATATGGGTAAATGGGTACCTAAGTGAATGGTTCATGATTGGTGTGGGTGTGTGACAAAGTTGTGTGATGTCCCCCTGGTTGTTCAATATATATATGGATGGGGTGATGAGAGAAGTAAAAACACAAGTAATGGAGAGGGGGATGGCATTGGTAATGAATGGTGATGGATGCAGTATCTCAAATTTGTTGTATGCTGATGATGCAGTACCACTTGCAAATACCAGACAAGAACTTGGTAGACTAGTGCAGAGTTTTGCTGATGTCTGTGAGTGTTGTGCCTTGAAAGTAAATGTAGAAAAGAGTAAAGTGATGGTTATTGAGAGAGAAGATGACTCCTAGTGTGATGTTACAGTGAATGGAGAGAGACTGGAATTGGTGAGAGGATTCAAATACCTGGGTATAGTGATCAAAAAACGAGGAAAATGTGCAAAAGAAGTGGAAAGTAGAGTGACGCAAGGAAGGAAAGTAGCTGGTGCAATGAAGGCCTTGATGAGAAACAGAGGCTTGAGTGCTGCAGCTGCATGAGGCTTATGTGAAGGAGTGTTAGTGCCAACTAACATATGGATGTGAGACTATGGTATAGACTATGGTGTGGCATGAAAATGAAAAGTCAGGAGTGAGAGCAGTGGAGATGGGACTGCTGAGGAATGTATGTGGAGTACAGAGAGTGGATAGGGTATAAAATAATGCGATTCATGAAAGATGTGGAGTGAAGAAGTCTGTGGACACCAGAATCGAAGAGAGAGTACTGTGATGGAATGGTCATGTGGAGAGAATGGATAACAATAGAGTAGTGAAATAGGTATATCTGAGCAAATCTGAAGGAGGGAGGAGGCGAGGTAGGCCAAGGAGAAAGTGGAGGGATATGGTGGATGAGTGTGTGAGGAAGAGAGGTTTGGAAGTCAGTGAGGCTAGGAGACTAACAAGAGATCGAGCTGGCTGAATGAATATTGTGGGGAGAAACACATGATCAGGGATTTGGCACCCCTTTTTAACATGACAGTGTCCGGATTGACTCTATCGGATATGTTTGTGTGAAGCTACAGAACATGGTGAATGTTTTCGGCATATCAGATAGAGCCAGGATTCCGGGGGCTTGAGTGGTGAGCGAATGGAAGCATGGCCCATTGCATTGGGCAAAATTGAGTTGTCTGGGTGTTGCTACTCCTCACCCTGCCCTAGGGTGGGAAAGGAGGTCCGGATGATGATGATGATGATGATGATGGTGTTATACATATTGTGTGTGTGTGTGTTTACTGTACTGCATATGTTAAAGTAGTTACTGTATTAAAGAGAAGGAAAGACTACTCAGTCTTTGAAAAATCTATGTGTCTATCTATTGCCAGATCCCTTAATCCTGTAAGGGGTGGCCACAAACAAATCCCCTCCATGTCACCCTGTTCCCCACCATTTCACTGCCCTGCTCCCAGCTCACACACCCATCTCTCATATGCCTCTCCTCTCCATCCCATCCTTGGCCTCCCCCTCCCTCTCCCCCCCTCCACCTCACTCACATACACTTTCCTCATCAGTCTCTCCCTCTTTATCCTTTCCACATGGCCAAACCTCCTCAAGGACCTCCAACAAGGTCCATACGTTACAGATGATATCAGTATACTGTCATGTAGTAACTTTTTCATTTCCATGCTCACTTCCCTGTTTCTTATCACTGCTTTCAAGGAACCAGCAACCTTTCTTCCTTGTTGTACCCTTTCAGGCACTCCACCCTCAAACTTCCATCCTTACTCATCACACTGCCCAAGTACTTAAATGCACTCACATTTTCCATTTCCTCCTCATCCAACCTCACTGTACATTCAGTGACTTCATTTCTCTTGAAGACCATGACTTTACTCTTCCCTACATTCACCTTTAGATTCTGTTTCTTACACACTCTCCCAGACTCATCTACCAAGCCATGCAGCTCCCCTTCGTCTTCACTTAACAACACAGTATCATCTGCAAACAACAATACAGGGAGTTTCCAAACACTGCCCTCTCTCATTAGGGCTGCTGCAACATCCACTGTCCTACCTTATATCTCTTTTATAATCCCATCCATTTACAGATTGGGTAGCAGCCATGGCTCAGTGGGTTAGAGCGCTCCGCTCTGGCCGCAGGGTCGGAGGATCGAATCCACCCAAGAGTCATTGGTAGACATCGGGAAGGGCATCCGGTCATAAAATGCTACACGCTCCAATCCAAAAAGTCCGACGCATGCAAGCATGTTGCAGCCTTAAAAAAAAAAAAACGAAAACGAAACAACCATGGAGATATGACACATCTCTGTTTGAATGGTTGGCAGTAATCTGTGCCTGGTTGCTACAGGTAGAATCAGAAAGGAAGTACAGTACAGAAATATGTTTAGTATACAACAATAAAAGTGACACGGACAACTTATGAACATCATGAGTTGTTGGTAGGTAAATGTGGGCTGTTCAAGACAGAGGCTGATGTCAGGCAGTTACAAGGCTATAGTTGCTGAACAATGTGAAAAATTATTTAGGATAATTTTAGGTACTGTAATATTGTTATTGGAAATTTCCCTGCTGCACTTGGGTGCTTTCCTCTTCGTGAGATGGTTCTCTGCTGCCCAGAGAGTAGATGAAGGTTGGCCTTTAGTGTTGTGTACCAACGTAGTGTATTAGGTCCGTATCCCTCATGCAGTTTTTTAGATTCCTGGTGGTCTAGTGAGTTAAGGTGCTCCAGTCATTCATGACCTATATGGACCTACTGCTGAGGGGTGGTTTGGGTTTGATGCTCCCACAGTGCTGCTCAGGGATGAGCAACTTCTCATTCTTCCTCTAAATGTCTGGACTCAGTAACCTAGTCCCTGTTAGGGCAATACTGGACTGGAAAATGGATGAAAAGAATATTAAGCAGACTGCTGAATGTAATCAAGTAATCAAGTGTAACAGGATATAAACAGTGAATGATATGATAAAACACAAATTGACATTTTTTTTTTTTTATGCATCTGAGTCAGGGTATTTGCTTAACCCATTCCCTGAGGTCTAGCAGCAATATGTACCATAAACCTCCACATGTCATCACTTTGCCAGTAATGCCTACGATCCATATTGAATACAGTACATGCTAGGGCAGTCTCATAAAGGACTGATGTTTTGGTATTAGTGGGGTGTTTTTACAATGTGCCAGCAGGTCTTCAATAGATCAGTACTGTCTGCTTTAATGAAATTCAAATACAGTACTTTAAACTGTTCCCAGTCCCAGCCGGGATTCGAACCCACATCCATTTGGACAGTAGACTGCCTCTCCATCAACTTTACCACTGTCTCATGGTTAGTCTTTGATATCTTGAAAATTTCTGCGATGCAGGTGTTAAGACTGTGACCAGACTTAATCAGTGCAAATGTAAAAGAGGACTCAGTGCCAGATGACTAGCTAAAAGATGAGTGCTAATTCCTATCAGAGGAGAGGATATACACTTCAGCATGGCAGCTAAAGGACTGTCAAGTTGTTAGTGTGTAATTACTCACAGCAGTAAAATCAGCAAGCAGAATACTAAAGTTGATTAGCAGTAACAAAAGATGTTAAAGAGAGTAGCAGTACCATTAGAGGCAACAGCAGCAGTAGTACTAGTAGCATCAAATGAAATAATAGAAGCAACAGTATAAGTGTTAGTGGCAGAAGCAGCAGTGGTAACAACACTCTCAGCAGCAGTAGCAGCAGCAACATCAGCAACAGCAGAAGAAGCCAAGGTAGTAGCAACATTAGGAGAAGCAGTAGTAGACTTGTGAACAGTTGAGGCAGAAACTGTAAAATGGGACCCTGTGGTTAGAAGGTAGCTCCAAGAAGGTTCCAATGCCTGAACAAGAAAGGGCTGACACATTATTAGCAGTTATGTTTATGTGAGGTATTGTATGCTATATGCATCATTTCCATCCATCCATCATCTAATCCTATGTCACCCCATAAGGAGCATAGGAACCTGGGGCTAGGCAAGTTGGTCCTGACATTTAAGATGAGAGTGATCAGCCTCACTCATCCCTGAGTGGCATTACGTGAGCTATAAACCTCAATCATCCCTTGGATATAAACCAACACAGGCTCAGTCCGATTGAGCACCTTAATTACCAACTAAACCACCAGGTGCCATTATTTGATTATATGGTTATCACCTGGGTACTAAATGGTTTCCTGGTGTATAGGAAATAATCTGGCTTGTCACTCAATGTACAGCCACCTATAGGCAGAAGGAAGAGGAAAGAATGAAAGAAAGAAAGACAAGAAGGAGTGTAAAGTCACCCATAGGCAGACGAAAGAGGAAAGAATGAAGGAAGGAAAGACAGAAGAGGAAGGATGGAGGAGAGGAAAGGGCAGACACCCAAAGCAGTACTATATCGAGTGAGTGGATGGTGAGTGCCCCCACCTACCACATAGATATATAAAAGAAATTACACTATCTGATACAACATATATACTCTGAAACATACAAACTGAACAGCTATAGAACTTATTTTTCTGACGGTTATTGTTTTACATATTGTTACAGTTACTACCATCTAATTGCTGTTACTGTATCTATCTATCTATAGCCCGACGCCTTAATCCCGCAAAGGGTGGCCGCAGACAAAACGCCTCCAAGTCGCTCTGTCACCCACCATTTGCCTACCCTCCCTCCAGCTCATTCCCTCCTCCCTCATATACCTCTCAACTCCATCCCTCTACCTCATGCTCGGCCTTCCCCTCCCTCTCCCTCCCTCCACCCCACCTGCATACACCCTCTTAGTCAGAGTTCCATTCTCCATTCTCTCCACATGTCCAAACCACCTCAGTGTATTTCTCCTAATCTTCTCAACCACATCCACATCCACCCCACAACGTTCCTTCACTTCTTCATTCGTCAGCCTGTCCCTCCATGTCACTCCACTTGCTTCTCTCAAGTAACTCATTTCCACTGCTCTTACTCTGACTTGTTACCCTCTAGCAAGGTCCATGCCTCGCTTCCATACGTCAGGGTAGGGATCACGATACTATCATGCAGTGACTTCTTGACTTCCATACTCATCTTCCTATTTCTCATCACCGTTTTCAATGAACAAACAACCTTCCTTCCCTGCTGTACCCTTTCAAGTATTTCATCCCCAAAACTTCCATCCTTGCTCATCACACTACCCAAGTACTTGAATGCACTCACATTCTCCATATCCTCACCATCCAACCTCACTGTGCATTCTGTGACTTCATTCCTCTCAAACACCATAACTTTACTCTTCTTCACATTGACTTTCAGATTCCTCTTCTTACACACTGTCCCAAATTCATTTGCCAAACCTTACAACTCCCCTTCATCTTCACTCAACAATACTGTATCATCAGCAAACAACAACACCGGAATCTTCCACATCTCACCCTCATTCAATAGAGCCATCCCCACATCCACTGCCCTACCTTGCACCTCCTTTACAACCCCATCCATGTATATACAGGTATTAAACAGCCATAGAGACATCACACAACCCTGATTCAGTCCCACTTTCAGTCCCCAGGGGGGGGGACCATAAATGCCCCCACCATCCGCCCCTCTCCCGGTGACGACTCTCGGAGCTGCCTGGAACCACTGTCTGACTCACTCCTTCTTCATTTCTGTAACATTCGCGGCCTTTCCTCTAACTTTCACGCTGTCGAGCACCACCTCTTCTCCTCTAAACCTCACCTTCTCTTTCTTACTGAGACTCAGCTGTCTGAGACAACTGATAGCAAACCCTTTTCTGTATCCTCCTACTTTCTCTATTCTCATTTCAAAGCCAAAGGTGGCTGTTGTGTATATGTACGCAACGATCTGTCTTGCTCTCGTATTCCTGAACTTGATTCTTCTGAATTCTCTACTCTCTGGCTTTGGCTCTCCTGTCATTCTCTGACTAAATATATCTGTGCTGTTTACTTATCTCCTAATGCTACTGACTATCAAAAATTCTTTGACTATCTTACTTCTATGATGGAACACATTCTATCCAATTCTCCTTTCTCTGAAATCTCCATTTTAGGAGATTTCAATGTTCACCACCACCTTTGGCTCTCCTCTCCTTTCACTGATCCACCTGGTGAACAAGCCTACATCTTTTCTATCCTTAATGACCTAGAGCAGCTTGTACAGCACCCTACCCGTATCCCTGACCGCCTTGGAGAGAGTTCCAACATACTTGACCTTTTCCTAACAACTAATCCTTCTGCTTATACTGTTAATCTTTTCTCTCCGTTGGGCTCTTCCGATCATAACCTTATTACCTTAACCTGTCCTATTGCTCCAGTACGGCCTGTGGACCCTCCAAAGAAGCGCCGCCTGTGGCACTTTGGAGCTGCAGACTGGGAGGCCCTCAGGCAGTACTTCTTTGATTTTCCTTGGAATGATTATTGCTTCCATGGCCGGGAGCCGTCTGAGTGTGCCTTGCACATTACGGAGGTTATTCTCTCGGGCATGGAAGCATACATTCCTTTTTCATATCCTCTGACTGGTGCAAGAAAGCCTTGGTTTGATCACGCTTGTTCTAGTGCTGTCCGCAACAGAGAGAGGGCCTTTAAAAGTACCGGAGTCAACCCACCCCTGAATCACATCTTTTTTATATTTCTGCCCGGAATCGTGCTAAGTCTGTTCTTCGCTCTGCTAAAAATAATTTCATCCGTGCTAAATGTTCCCAACTTTCCAACTTGAATTCTTCTCGGTCCTTGTGGCACCTTGCCAAAAACCTTTCTAACAACTTTACCTCATCGTCCTTCCCTCCTCTTTTCTACTCTGATGGTTCTGTAGCTATTTCTTCTACTGATAAAGCAGATCTCTTTGCTAAGACTTTCTCCTCCAATTCTACCTTAGACGATTCCGGTGCTGTTCCTCCATCACTTCCCCCCTCAGACATCCTCATGACTGGCATTAAAATTTCTTCAGCTGATGTATTTTCTGCCATCACTGGCCTCAATATTAACAAGGCATATGGGCCTGATGGAGTCCCTCCTGTTGTCCTCAAAAACTGTGCTTCTGTGCTTACACCCTGCCTAGGTAAACTCTTTCGCCTTTGTCTCTCAACTTGTACCTTTCCTTCTTGCTGGAAGTTTGCTCTCATTCAGCCAGTCCCAAAGAAGGGTGACCATTCCCAACCCTCTAACTATCGTCCAATTGCTTTAACATCCTGTGTGTCAAAAGTTTTCGAATCAGTTCTTAACAGAAAAATTTTAAAGCACCTTTCCAGTCACAACCTTCTTTCTGTTCGTCAGTATGGGTTCCGTCAGGGACGCTCCACTGGCGACCTTCTCACCTACCTTTCAGACTCCTGGTCATCCTCCTTTCGGGACTTTGGCGAAAGCTTTGCCATTGCACTTGACATCTCAAAGGCTTTCGATCGAGTCTGGCATAAATCTTTGATTTCCAAACTGCCCTCTTACGGTTTCTATCCTTCTATCTGTGCCTTCATCTCTAGCTTCCTTTCTGGTCGTTCTATAGCTGCTGTTGTAGACGGCCATCGTTCTTCTCCTAGACCTATCAACAGTGGTGTTCCTCAGGGCTCTGTCCTATCACCAACTCTCTTTCTTTTATTCATCAATGACCTTCTAAGCTGTACATCTAACCCTATCCACTCATATGCTGATGATTCCCCCCTTCACCTTTCCATTAGATTTCCGCAACGTCCATCTCAGCAGTTACTTCAACAAACAAGGGATGAGGCTATGGCACACTTAATGTCTGACTTGGCTCATATCTCTGATTGGGGTAAAAATAATCTTGTTATTTTTAATGCATCAAAAACTCAGTTCTTACACTTATCAACCTGACAAAATCTTCCTCAGGATTACCCACTAATGTTAATAATGTCCAGCTCAGTCCTGCATCATCCTTGAACATGCTAGGGGTTTCATTCTCTTGGGATTTGTCTTGGAAAGAACATATAACATCTCTTGTGAAATCTGCTTCCAAGAGATTAGGTGTGCTGGGCCGACTCCGAACTTTCTTTACCCCTGCACCGATGTTGACCTTGTACACGGGTTTTATTCGCCCATGTATGGAGTACAACTCTCATGTGTGGGGAGGCTCCCCACATGCAGTTCTTCTCAATAGGGTGGAGTCAAAGGCTTTTCGTCTCATTAACTCTCCTCCTCTTACTGATTCCCTTCAGCCTTTGTCTCTTCGCCACACTGTTGCTTCTTTATCTCTCTTCTATCGCTACTTCGATGGTCAATGTTCCTCTGAACTGTCTGCTTGCATCCCTCCACTTCTACGACGGGCACGTAGTACCCGTCTAGCAACAAACTCTCATCCCTTTTCTGTCCAACTCTCTAATGCAAGAGTTAACCATTACTTCCAGTCCTTCATTTATGCAACTGGTCAACTCTGGAACTGTCTCCCTCTGTCTGTATTCCCTGCTTTCTATGATCTCCAATCTTTCAAACGCAGTGTGTCCAGGCATCTCGAAATGAATGGATCTTGAATTTGGCTCTCTTTTGTATTGTTTTTACTTTTTCTTGGAAGGAACAGTATGCGGGCCCTGGCCTTTGGTTCCTTCTTCCTTGCATTAAAAAAAAAAAAAAAATTAGCTCACCATCCACTCGCACAGTAGCCCTAGCTCCTTTGTACATGCTTTTCACAGCACTCAACAATTTCCCCTCTACTCCATATATTCTTAATACCATCCACATACCTTGCCTATCTATTCTCTCATAACCTTTCTCCAAGTCCATGAAGGCAGCATACACTTTCTTTCCCTTCTCTAGATACTTCTCCATTAAACATCTTAGAACAAATATCTGATCTACACACCCTTTTCCCTTCCTAAATCCCCCTTGTTCTTCTCCAACTAACTCCTCTGTTATATGCCTAACCCTATCAATAAGTATTCTGCCATATATCTTTCCAGTCACACTGAGAAGGCAAATACCCCTATGGTTACCACATACTTCTCTCTCCCCTTTTCCTTTATATAAAGGAACAATTATACCTGATTTCCAGTCTTCTGGAACCCTTCCCTCTTCCCAAGCCAATCTACTTCCATATCCATTCCACAACAATCTCACCCCCATACTTCAGCATTTCACAACACACTCCATCAATTCGTGGGGCCTTTCCCATCCTGACCTCTTTCAATGCTTCTACTACTTCCACGCTACTGATCTCTTCCTCCCTCCTCCCACCTCTTCTTCTCCCAGCCATTCTCCAACCACTTCTACTTGCTCTGCTCTCACTCTCTACATTCAACAAATCCTCAAAGTGCTCCTTCCATCTCCTCAATTTCTCTCTCTCTTCTGCACCAGCAATCTATTATTCCCATCTTTCACTCTCCTACTATTTCCCCTTTCACACTGTCTTACTTTCTTTACCTCCTTCCAAAACAATTTCTTACTCTCCCTCCACTTTACACTCAGACTCCTCCCAAACTCCTCATCCACTTTCTGTTTACTCTCCTTCACCAATCTCTTCACCTCTCCCCTCCAGCTTACATATACCTCTCTCTTCCCTCTCTCATCTTCTCCTCTACCTCTGCTCGCTAGCCATTCACTATATGCCTTCTTCTTTTGTTCTACAGCTCGTTTCACCTCATCATTCCACCATGCTGTCCCTTGCACACCCCTGCATCTCCTCCTCCCACCACAAACCTTCTCACATGCTGCGCCTATCTCTTCCGTGAAAATCTTACATACATCTTCCATCCCTTCCATCTGCTCTAACTCATACCTTCCCAATCTTTCTTCCACTATTCTCTTATACTCTGCCATTTTCTCACTATCTTGTAACTTCTCCACTCTTCTCACAGGAGCTACTTCCTCCTGTCTTCCCCTTGGTCCCTTCACCCACTTTCTTTGCAGCCTCACCTTGGCCATCACTAAGTGATGGTCAGAGATTCCACTCCCCCACCCTATCCACACTCTTGCATCCAGCACTTGTCTTCTCATTTGCTTATCCACACACACGTAATCTGTCATTGCCTTCCGTTCTACAAGTTCACCATCCATCCTCCTCAACACTCTCCATGTATACCTGTGGATCATCTTGTGCCGAAAGTAGGTGTTGGCTATTGCCAACCCCTTACCAGCACAGATGTCCACCAAGGTACTACCATTCCCATCCATCTCAGCTGGCACACTCCACTGATCAACCACTCCATCCACTCGTACATTCCCAACTTTACCATTCATGTCTCCAATAAAAAACACTCTCTCGCTCCCCGCAAACTTGTTTATACATGCTTCTACATTTGGCCAAAACTCGTCTTTCACTCTTGCCACTCGGTCCTCTGTCGGTGCATACACACATACAATCGCCCAAGCTTGTATGCCTACTTTCATCCTCACCCATACAATCCTTGCACCCACTGTTCCATACTCTCTTATATTCTCCTTCCACTTCTTGCTTATCATCAGACATACTCCCTCTCTTGCCCTCTCATTCTCATTGACTCCTGCACATATTCCTAAACCGTAGTGTTGTTACTGCTTTCGCTAAAAACCAGTGAACTTCCATGTAATAACAAGCATGACCAATCTGAAATGTAACTCCCATTCAAATTGGCACCCTTCATCTGTTAGGAAAACATAATTACTGAGATTGTGCGAGTGTTATCAGCTGTGGAGCAACATGACACTTCCTGTCTAGATAGGACTCAAACTTACACACATTCTCTCTCTCTCTCTCTCTCAGCAAATACAGTACCGTAGGTTATACTGTACTGAATATGAAAAGACAAAGAACAGTAAGAAGCAGAAGTAAAGGAAAGATAAATGATGTTGAAGGATATTAAGAAAATGAAGGGGAAATTACGGCAATATAGAGCAGAAAGGGTATTATATTTTGGCTACAACCAGATGATTTTAATTTAGCAAAAGGTTATTCTTGCCTATGAAGGGTTATTATGTTATCTCAATTAATTCTCTGTGGAGTAGGCAATTTGACTACAGGGAGGCATTTTTACTAAGCTGAGGAAGACCTATGCCTGACACTGAATGAAACTGGGTCCAGAAAAATCAGGGTTTTGTATACCCCCATACATATGACTGTATGGCCAAACCATACATTCAGAAGTTTAGACTATGGTGGCAGTGGAATTAATATTAACTATGAATAACAGAACAGTCTTTGTTTTGCTGGGAACAGCTTTTTTAAATAAATTTTGAAATGATCTTCTAAAAATGTTACAACAAAACTGCATTATATTAGACTTACAGGAGGAAGACACATTTGGATTTAAGCAAAGGACCAGTATCAATACACATTCATTATTGTATATCAGAGCATTATTAGATATATCCTACTTCATTCTAGTATACCATATGAGAAATACTACCACATACCTCTAGTCCCATCTCTGGCTACATCCCATTGGTGTCAACTTTCTAACCACGAATTTTTCCCTAAGGGCCCGGTTATTCATTGACAAATTTTTCTCCTTGGATCTTCCCCTGTGGACCTGTTTCATTGACCTATTTTTTCTCAGATAATTTTTGTATGGACTTGTATTTCTCATGGACCCATTTTTTCCCATGGATGTACTGCATACTTCCCATGGACCTGCTATCACTATGGATCTAATTTTTGCTCGTGGGGATGGACTGATTTTCCCCCACAAATCTGTTTTTACCATGATTCGTTTTTTTCCCCGAGGACCTGTTTTACACAAGGGCCTTTTTTTTTTCTTCACAGACTGTTTTCCCTATGGACCTAATCCTCCCCCCCAGAGTAAACACTGAATCCTCACAGTGGAACCCATTGGGTCAGTTATCATACCCATATCCCCATGGACCTGTTCTCCATGGATGTATTTTTCCACTACCACTCCCACCCCATTCCCCACCTAATCACACACACCCACCCCTACTTACTCTTAGCTGCCCCACCCCACCCCCACATCACCCCAGCCAGCCCCACCTGTTTACCCATCAACCCTGCTCTCACTGCCATCCCCCCATACACACACACACACACACGTTAGAGAGGCAAGGCTTACGATGCATTGCTTCGTGCTTGGCCAACCCTGGTCGCAACTCGCCATACCTAAATACTGTAGTATCTTTACACGAGTCAAGCTCTGTACTAGGTCAAACTAAATGGTGTTCTAATATAAAAGAGGAAGAGTAAGTAAAGTCTTGTTCAAATAACAGAATACAGCAAATTAGTGCTGGAATGGCTGAGCAAGCTCATCAGCTGTTTTGTCTGCTGCGTGTACCAAGGAATGCATACTTGTAAGCAGAGTTTTCTTTTTCTTGGTACCTCAAGATGACCACCATCTTTAGTAAAGCAAATTTGGAAGGAGTTAAGAAAAGGGATAAAGGTAAAAAACAGGATGGTGATTTCTACCAGGATCTAGTTGAAGTGGAGATGTTCAACAAACTAGTAGAATGGGTACACAGATTAAAGAAGGCATTTCAGAGTGAAATGGATGACATTAAGAAGCAATTGCACATGCTGAAGGAGGAAAATGAAAAGTTAGTTAAGGAAGTAAACAAGAAAGATACAACAAAAGATGAGCTGTCAGCTGAGGCGGGTTCATTTAGAAGGAAGATTAGCGAAATGGCAAGCACAGTTGTCAACCATGAGAGTATTATGGAAGAGTTCAGAAATGATACAGAGACAATTAGGCAAGCAAGCAGTCTGATAGATCAGGGCAGTGATGCAAAGCAACAAAAATGATGTGGAAACTACCTATGCTGAAAAGGTGAAAGTAAAGAAAAACTTAGAAACAAGAGTTGAAGAAAAAAGCATTAAAAAGGAAGTAAAAAAATCCAGAACAGTCCAAAATTGGTCAAAGATTCAGCAGATAACAGCAAATCTATAGTAATCACTGGTAGAGATGAGGAAAAAATAAAAAGATTTCAGGAGACAAAAGGGAGATAGCAAATATAATGAGCATATTGAAGGAAGTATCAGAGGAAATCTATAATAAAGACCTAGAGGAACACAAAAGGCTAGGGAAATGTGAGTGAAATAAGTCAAGTCCCCTGAAAGCAACCTTCCAGAGTATAAACACTGTGGAGGAGATACTAAAAAATGCAAACAAACTTATGAAAAAAGAGGAATTCAAAAATGTACGGATAAAAAGATGCCCAACTCAAGAGGGGCTGGGATTACTAAAAGAGAAGAGGGAGGAGGCAGAAACAAAGAATGAGGAAAGATCAGAGAAAGAGAAGAATGCATTTTTTTACAACGTAATTGGATTGCAGGTACGAAAGTGGTACATAACCAGAAGGGAATAAGAAGGAGGAAGGTAGTAGACCAAATCATGACAAGTATGTAATCAAGATGATAAAATTGATGTACTCAATGTAGATAGAATGGTATCTAAATTATTAGAGATGAATGATTATATCAGAGAAAAGGAACCACATATGTTTTGCCTGACTGAAACTAAATTAACACCAAGGATATCAAACGATACCCTAAACGTAGAGGAATACAATATTTGAAGAAGAGATAGGAACTTAAAAAAAGGGGGAGGAATTATAATATTAAAAAAGAAAACTCTACAAGTCAAAGAAATAGAACTAGATGTACCCTCACAAGTAGAACAGATTGCAGTAGAGATTAATACATCTGAAGGGAAGGTCTATCTATCTATCTGTCTATTGCCAGACGCCTTAATCCCGCACGGGGTGGCCACAAACAAATCGCCTCCATGTCACTCTGTCCCCTGCCATTTCACTACCACGCTCCCAACTCACACCCCCCTCTCTCATATACCTCTCCACTCCATCCCTCCATCTCATCCTCGGCCTCCCCCTCCCTCTCGCCTCTCCATCTCACTCATACACTCTCCTCGTCAGTCTTTCACTCTCCATCCTCTCCACATGCCCAAACCACCTTAATGTGTTTCTCCTAACGCTTCCCATCATGTCCTCAACCACACCACAATGCTCCTTCACTTCCTCATTTGTTAGTCTGTCTCTCCATGTGACTCCACATGCTCCTCTCAAATAACTCATTTCCACTGCTCTCACTCTTGACTTCTGTCCTTCCAACAGGGTCCAAGCTTCACTTTCATATGTCAGAGTTGGTATCACAATACTGTCATGTAACAACTCTTTCACTTCCATGCTCACCTCCCTGTTTCTTATCACTGCTTTTAACGAACCAGCAACCTTCCTTCCCTGCTGCATCCTTTCGAGCACTTCACCCTCCAGACTTCCATCCTTACTCATCACACTGCCCAAGTACTTAAATTCACTCACATTCTCCATATCCTTCCCATCCAATCTCACTGTACATTCACTGGCTTCACTTCTCTCAAAGACCATCACTTTACTCTTCCCTACATTCACCTTTAGATTCCGTTTCTTACACACTCTCCCAAACTCATCTACCAAGCCTTGCAGCTCCCCTTCGTCTTCGCTCAACAACACAGTATCATCTGTAAACAACAGTACAGGGAGTTTCCAAACACTGTCCTCTCTCACTAGAGCCACCCAGCATCCACTGCCCGACCTTGTATCTCTTTTATAATCCCATTCATATACAGATTGAACAACCATGGAGACATGACACATCCTTGTTTCAATCCAACCTTCAAATGGAAAGATTCACTCAGTTTGCCATCCACACACACTGCAGCCTTAGCACCCTCGTACATACTCTTCACTGCCTTCAACAACTTCCCATCCACTCCATATATTCTTAATACCTTCCACAAACCTTGTCTATCCACCCTGTCATATGCTTTCTCCAGATCCATGAAGGCTGCATACAACTTCTTGCCCTTCTCTAGAAACTTTTCCACTAAGGATCTAAGAATGAATATCTGGTCTACACAACCTCTTCCCTTCCTAAAACCTCCTTGTTCTTCTCCAACTAATTCCTCAGTAATTTCCCTAACTCTGTCAATAAGTATCCTACCATATACTTTTCTACTATTACACTGGGAAGGCAAATGCCCCTGTGATTACCACAGACAACTTTTTCCCCTTTTCCTTTGTACAGAGGAATAATTATACCTGACTTCCAATCCTCCGGGACTCTGCCCTCCTCCCAAGCCAATCTGCACACCTTCCACATCCATTCCATTACTATCTCTCCTCCATGCTTCAGCATTTCACCACACATTCCATCAATTCCTGGGGCTTTCCCAATTTTAGCTTTCTTCATTGCTTCCACCACTTTCATCCTCTCTTCTCACAACCCTCTTTCTCCCTGCCATTCCCCAGCCACTTATACTTGCATTACTTTCATTCTCTATGTTCAACAGTTCATTAAAGTGTTCTCTCCATCTGTTTACTTTTTCTCCCTTCTCCACTAGTAATCTACCATTTTTATCTTTCACACCCCCACTGACTTCGTTGGCACCCTGTCTAGCTCTCTTTAATTGTGGCAAATTTATACATGCCACCCAGATCATACACTTGGTAAAGAGGCAAATATGACGACCTGGCAGAGAGTGCAGTTCAGAGTTTACGAGCATTACTACATACAATGGAAGAGAAATCTGAAAGAATTATATTAACTGGAGATTTCAGTGCAAATATAAATTGGAATACTGTAGATATAAAAAGCCAGGAAAGCTGTTGGGACCAAAAACTTCCGGATTTTGTGCAGGAGTTTTTCATAACACAACATGTAAAGGAAACCACCAGAAAATGAGGACTTGATGTACCATGAGTATTAGATCTTATATTTACTAGGCAAGAAAATGATGTTGACAATATAATGTATCACCCTCCATTCGGCAAAAGCGACCATGCAGTATTAAATTGCAACTTCAGGATTGCATATTATGACATACACTGTACTCGCCTAACTCGCTGTAATTTCCTTCTGAACTCATGCCATGAGTTGGAAAAATGTGAGTTAAAAAAAAACACACCTTATGGGGAAAAATATATTTGATTTTGTCATGGTGTCAGGTAGCCTAGTATAACATTACCGAAATCCCTCTTAACACCACTTAATGCTAACATCGTGTCTTGAAAGTATATATCGCATATCTTATAATGATAACAAATAATATTAAAAGACATTACATATTATCCTGGTATGATAATAAACAATAATGAAAAGCATTTACCTTAATCCTACTGATGACAATGTTTACGTCGATGAGAGACGGGTAGCGGTTTCGGCACACTAGCCTACGTTACCTCATTGTGCTGCTGCATTAATGCTTCTTCTTCATCAAGCTTATAACAGGCAACAGCTTTATCAACATTTAAAACAATTTCATTACACCTTGTTTCATTTCTATCATGTGCTTTGATCCTTTCTTTGGCCATATCCACAAATGCAAGCACTTCACTTAACACTTCCTCTCGCCGTTGTTTATCCTCTGAATTAGCTCTATTTTCTGGGTGTAGCTCGGTGGTGGCTTCTGCTTCAGTCCTTTCCTGGATGAAGAACTCTTTGCTTGATTGTTTTCAGCCATGGTGAAGCACAAAAAAAGCAGGAAAGCACAAAAAGGAAGGGAAGAAGCTCGCAGGTAAGTGTGCACGTGTAGACTAAAAATCTCACTTGGTAGACCTGTTTGCAGTACTGGCCACTAGGCGTAGGTGGCGTGGGTGGAGAAAGCATTGTTTTGCTTGGCTTCACAATCACAAGGACTGTGTACTTAAATATGATTGGCTTCCAGTCGTGAGTTGCGGCTACAATACTGTGAGTTAAACATCTTGGAAAAAAAGTCCTTTTCTAGTGGAAAAACGCGAGTTAAAGAATTTTCCGTGACTTTGGTGATAATAGTGACTTAGATAAGGACACTTTGAGTTAGATAATTCGTGAGTTAGAAGTGCGTGAGTTAAGTGAGTGCGCTGTAGTTAACAGTAATGAAAGTTACAAAAAGAGCCTAAACTATAAAAAGGGCAGCTGCTGAGACCTAAAGAAGTACTTCTTAGAAATGGATTGAGAAAAGGAGCTTTGAGGACAAGATTTAAATGTTATATATAGAAAATTCTGTGAACCTTGTGAAATAGGAGTCTGAAATTACATCCCACAGCACAAAGAAGCAGAAATGAAAATAAAGAAATGGCTTAATACAGAATGAAAAAAGGAGAAAAAAGAGATTTGTTGTGGAATAGATACAGAAGACACAATAGTGAGAGGGTATTATAATAACTATAAACAGGCAAGAAATGATTACACAAGAATAAGGAGAGGAGCCCAAAGACAGTTTGAGGATCACATTATAAAGGTAGTGATCATCCAAAGCTATTTTACTGCTACATCTGAAGCAGAACCAAAGTAAAAGATATACAGTAATCCCTCCACTATCCGATGTAATAGAGCCAAAGGCATGACCGGAAAGTGGTCTTGTCCGGATAGTGGCCCTGAGGCTCCAGCACCAGTCATTCCTGACCCTAACCTAACCTAACCTAAATCAGAAAACAACCTACCTACCTCCATACTGGACATGCATAGCACTTATTTAAGACCCCATTCACATAAATAATGGACACAAAGCATGAATTCATTGAATTTTAACCAAAAAATGATGATTTTGAGGTGAGTAAGGCAGAGGTGTTGGCCACTTGGCAGCATAGTGTTAGTAAGTATCGGACATGGCAACCACTAAGAAAATCACCGTTTCTCACATCTTATGCACTAAAATGTGGGATACAAAGCATGAAATAAATAAATTGTTACCAGAAAATGATGGTTTAGACGTGAGTATGGCAAAGATGTTCACCAGTTGACTAGATAGTGAATGTATGTAAAAGACATGGTAATCACTATGAACATCACCTTTTTCACAGCCTATGCACTCAAATGTGGGACACAAAGCATGAAGTAAATAAAATTTAACCAGAAAAATTATGATTTAGAGGTGAGTAGGGCAAATATGTTCACCAGTTGACTAGATAGTGAATGTATGTAAGAGTCATGGCAATCACTATGAAAATTACCTTTTTCACAGCCTATGCACTCAGATATGGGACACAAAGCATGCAGTAAATAAAATGTAACCAGAGAATGAGGATTTAGAAGTGATAATGGAAAACATTTGGCAGCTGACAGTGTATTTACATGTCCGTGGTGGTTGTTAACGAATATTACCCCCACCTCTAAGGCTTTTACAGTGGTCATAAATGCTCTTGAAGCATGTACAGTAATCCAGTGTTTAACTGCACTTAATCCTTAGCACTGTGAATTATGATTGTTTGAATTGTTTAAACAAAAAAAAAACAACACTGCAAATGATCCCGACAACTGTTTACTCTTCATGGGAGTTGAGAGATAACCGGCAGGAGGGAGGAGCGCAGGAAGGGATCTTAAACACAGCTGGTCGGCGTGCGTGGGAAATTCAAACTGATGTAAAAAAAAAAAACGGATTTTTTTTTTCAACTTTTTTGGCATTTCTGGGTTTCGAACAGCCTAAGATGTCCAGACAGTGAGGTAACCGGATAGTGGTCGTCTGGAAAGTAGAGAGATTACTGTAATACAGTCCATTACGGATGAGGGGAGCACCTATACACAGGAGAAAGATATTTGTGAAGCACTAAATAAAAATTTCCAGTGAGTTTTTACAGAGGAAAATAATTTTGAGAGGGATGATATGGAACAAGCATGCCCACACATATTACCAGGTGTACAAATATCAGAAAAAGAAATACAGGAGGAGTTAAGTAAATTAGACAAAGGAAAAGCAAATGGTCCAGATGAACTTTCATGTTGGGTGCTACATGAAAGTGCAAAGGAGTTAAGTAGACCAATATATTTAATATACAAGGAATCCTTGGGTCAAGGTAAACTACCTGATATTTGGAAGAAAGCAAACATTGTTCCCATATTCAAAAAGGGGAATAGACAAAATCCACTCAACTACCAACCAGTATCACTAACCAGTGTCATAAGTAAGGCACTGGAAAAGCTGATAAGAAAAGTTTGGGTAAACCATCTAGAAGAACACAATATGATAACAGAAAGACAGTTTGGTTTCAGAAAGGGAAAATCATGTGTTACTAATCTGTTAAGCTATTATGACAGAGTTGCAGAAATATTACAGAAAAGAGAAGGGTGGGTGGATAGTATCTATCTAGATTTCAAGAAAGCATTTGACAGGGTACCGCACCAAAGACTTTTATGGAAACTGTACTGTCATGATCCCAAGTTTCTTTATCCCTCCTGGCTCAAGGGAAGTCGAAGCCAAGACTAAGAACAGCCAAGCGAATGGACACAGCTAGTCTAGAAGTCTGATAATGGTTCATGATGACGGAATGACTCACACACATCAAGCCCAACATTGTCACTGACTCCTGCCTCATTACCACAGTCATGGAATACGACTGATATATTTGTAATGAAATACTGTATAATTGAAAAAGGAGGAAGGCATCATTACCACTTAATGCACTCTTTTAATACTTATCAGTTTCCCACACTTTATGTGAACATAGTTCCTGTTCAAACTATCTTTTTCAGTGTTGACAGTACTCTCGAAGCACCAAGTTAATTTCAAAGCAGTGACTGGTCAGGCTCAATGAGAAGGAATTGAAAACAGCAAGATGAATGTATGTAGATTATATTACTGATGTCTGCATAATGATATATCCCCAGTAAACCTTGAATAAGTTGCTTCACTGCTGTAGTGACCACAGACTATGAAGCTACTTCGAAAGTACTGTCACACACTCTGAAAAAAGATAGTTCGAACAGGAATTGTGTTTACATAATGCAGGGGAAACCAAGAAACATTTGAAGAGTGCATTAAATGATGTTAATGTCTTCATCCTTAGTTATATTTCATGACAAATATTTCATATTCCATGTCTGGTTCTTTGGTAGGAATCAGTGACAGTATTGGGCTTGATGTGCATGAGTCATTCCATTCATCAGGAACCATTATCAATCTGCTAGACTAACTGTGTCAGCTCACCTGGCATTTCTTCAGCCCTGGCTTTGACTTCCCATGAGCCACGGGGGTAAAGAAACTAGGGATCGCAATAGTACCATCAAGGAGGAATCCGAGGCAGACTGTACTGTTGGATGCAAGATTTTCTTAGAAAAAGGGAAATGAGAACAGTATTAAGGGGAAATTACTCATCATGGAGGGAAGTGACTAGTGGAGTTCCACAGGGTTCAGTGCTGGCACCAGTTATGTTTTTAGTGTATGTAAATTACATAGTAACATTGAAAATGAAAGCTACCTAAATATATTTGCTGATGATGCAAAAATACAGATGAGAATTGCTAACACAGACTCTTTTAGAGAGCTACAAGAAGAATTAAATAAACTTCGTGAATGGAGTAATAAATGGCAAATGGAATTCAGTGTGGACAAGTGTCATGTAATCAAGTTTGGTAAAATTGAGAAGAGACCAGATTGGGATTATAAGCTAGGAAGTAAAACCCTACACATATCAGAAAGAGAGAAGGACCTATGTGTGATTATCAATAACAGACTATCTCCAGCTGACCACATCAGTGAGAAGATATGGAACATGTAAACATTGCTTGCAAATATGAGAATAGCATTCACATACATAAATGAAGACATGCTGAGCAAGATAACATCATTCATCAGACTGCCGTGGAGTGTGCATCAGTAGTCTGGAATCCTCATCTCAAGAAACACATAGATAAGACTGAAAAAGTTCAAAGGGCTGACACAAGATGGGTATCAAGCTTAAGGGATTTAAGCTATGATGAAAGACTTGAAAAACTGAATCTGCCAACACTACAGGAAAGAAGGAAAAGAGGAGACTTGATTATGCTATATACATGCATATCAGGGAAGGAGAAAGTAGACATAAATGAGTCTATAACATATGGGAAAACATCAGCAAGAGGACACTGCAAAAAACTGCATTGAAAGAGAGGTGATAAAGACGTAAGGAAATTTAATTTCCCAAATAGGGCAGTTGATCAGTGGAATGCGCTACCAAATGAAACAGTCTGTGCCAAAACTATTCTTAAATTTAAGGATATGTATGATAAAAATGGTTTAAGACATGGGACAGTATAAGCTTGACTCATTCCTGTAAAGATACAATTTGTTAAGCGTGCACACACACACACACACACACACACACACACACACACACACACACACACACACACACACACACACACACACACACACACACACACACACACACACACACACACACAGAGTAAAAGGGATATGAGAACAGTGCTAAGGGGATATTACTCATCATCGAGGGAAGTGACTAATGAAGTGCCACAGGGCTCGGTGCTGAC
>JAGKTI010002060.1:37173-49406 GCA_018397915.1 Birgus latro
TACACACACACACACACACACACACACACACACACACACAGAGTAAAAGGGATATGAGAACAGTGCTAAGGGGATATTACTCATCATCGAGGGAAGTGACTAATGAAGTGCCACAGGGCTCGGTGCTGACACCAATTATGTTTTTAGTATATATAAATGACATTGACAGAAACATTGGAAATGGAAGCTATCTAAATATGTTTGCTGATGATTAAAAAATACAGAGGAAAATTACAAATACAGACTCTTGCATAGAGCTACAAGAGGAATTAATAAGGTTCATGAATGGAGCAGTAGATGGCAAATGGAATTCAGTGTGGACAAATGTCATGTAATTAAATTTGGTAAAAGTGAAAAAAGATTAGACTGTAAGTTAGGAAGTTCAACCCTACACACATCAGAAAAGGAAAAGGCATTAGGAGTGATAATCAGTAACAGACCATCACTGGCTGATCACATAAATGAGAAAGTAAAGAAAATGTACACACTGCTTGCTAATATGAGGGTAGCCTTCACATATACTGTATAAATGAAGACATGCTGAGAAAGATAATAACATCATTATCAGACCAACTTTGGAGTATGCATCAGTAGTCTGGAAATGACATTTCAGAAAACACAATGATTCATTCACTTATCATCCAATCCTACATTGCCCCATGAGAAGCGTAGGAGCCTAGGGCTAGGCAAGTTGGTCCTGACATTTAAAATGAGAGTGTTCAGCCTCACTCATCCCCGAGTGGCATTATGTGAGCAATAAACACCAACCACCCCTTGGACATAAATCTTCACAGGCTCAGTCTGATTGGAGAGCCGTAATTTCCCACTAAACCACCAGGCGCCAAAATTTGGTTATATGGTTACCACCCAGCATATTAGTAAATGGTTTCCTGGAGTACAGGAAACCATTTGGCTTGTCACTCACCCACAGGCAGTAGCAAGAGGAAAGAATCAAGGAAAGAAAGACAGAAGAGGGAGTGTAAAGTCACCCATAGGCTGAAGGACGAGGAAAGAATGAAGGAAGGAAAGACAGAAAAAGGATGGAAGGAAAGACGGATGGACGAAAGGACAGACACCCGAAAGCAGCACTACATCAAGTGAGTGGATGGTGAGCACCCCCACCTACCACATAAAACACATTGATAAGATTGAAAAGGTACAAAGGGCAGCTACAAAATGAGCACCAAGCTTAAGGTATCTAAGCTATGAAGAAAAACTAAAATTAAACCTACCAGCATTGCAGGAGAGTAGGAAAAGAGGAGACATGATTATGTTATATAAATGTATCACAGGAAAAGAGAAAATAGACATGATCATATAACCTATGGGGATGCAACATCAAGAGGACACTGCAAAAAACTATAAGAGAAGTGATAAAATGTAAGGAAACTCAGTCTCCCAAATAGAGCAATAATAATAATAAAATAAAAGTGTGTGCCAAAACTGTTCATAAATTTAAAGACATGTATGATAAAAATGGTTCAAAACATGGGACAGTTCGAGCTTGACTCATTCCTATAAAGATACAATTAGGTAACACACAAACACACACACACACACACACACACACACACACACAACATACTCCATGTCCAGCCAGTGTGTTGTCCAGACCTCTGGCCCGTCTCTCTCTCACACTGGACTTAGTCTCAGTAATAGTGGAAGATTTTTGGGAGTTTAGTCCGTTTTGGGCAGTTGTTGGACTTCGTCTCAGACACTGAGGAGAATTTTTCTGAGTTTTCCTACTTTTTCAGGGACTCTGTCTCAGAAGAGTAGACTGCTGTCTTGCTCTCTGTGATTGTGTGTGTGTGTGTGTGTGTGTGTGTGTGTGTGTGTGTGTGTGTGTGTGTGTGTGTGTGTTTTTCCGGCCTGCAGTTAGTGTCCCTCAGTGTAGTACGACGCCGAACCCTGAAGGGGTGCTGTTAGGGCACTTCCATGAGGGGGGGCCATTAGGGCCTGGTTAAATGAGGCAGTGAGGGCGGCTCTGTTAGACTAGGGAAGTCCCTCACAGGGCAGTAACGGGTCTCCTGCGTCGCCCTTTAGAGGGTGGGGAGTTTAGGCACCCGTTACTGTAGGGAACTGGCCGTTTTTCTTTCGTTTTTGTCGTGACTGTGTGTGTTGCTGGTGTGTGTCTGTGAGTGTGTGTGTAGTCTGCTAATTGTCTGCGAGTTTTTCTGTCATGGAGCCTCCTCAGGATGTGCCTCCTTCGAGGCCCTTCAACATCCCGCAACCTGTGCCTCAGAGGCAAGGTTCTGCTAGGCCTGCCTGCGCTATGGGGAGTAAGAGGGAGCATCACTCTTCCACCTCTAGCTCTCACTCCTCAGTTACCGAGGATGCACGCCCCTCTCTCCCGATTTCCTCAGCTGATGCTTCCACCATTCTGTCTCTGTCTGACGTTTGCGATCCTTCTACCACACCACGGCCTACCAAGGCTGCTCGCATCCTCGAACGGATGGCCGTGGAAAGCGATGCCCCTGACACTCCTGTAGCCTCTTCCGCTGCTGCTCCTGACCGTGTTGATGCTGAGGGCTTCACGCTAGTTGCCACTAAGAGGTCCCGGGATCGCAGACAGGGAAACGGTCCCACCCCGGCACGACGCTTAGGGACTCCTCACAGGACTCCTCTGGCTGCTCGCCCTTCAGTGACAGTGGCTGTGCCCCCTCCTACCCGCTCACAATTTCCAGCCTTTCGCGTGCCTCTGCAGGAAGGCCACGCGACCAGTTACGATGCAGTAGCAGCCCTCGAACATCACCTGCCAGGACTCAGGACTTCCAGTGTCACTGGGAAGGATGGGAACTCGGTTTTAGTACCCAAGGATGAAACATCATACGATTTCCTACGAACGGCTGCAATGGACGAGGCCTCCCCCATCAAACTTGTTGAGCTCAGTCCAGGGCTACGGTCGGCCAGGGCAATCGTCCTGGGGTATCCCCTGAGGATGCCAGTCGATCTTCTTTTGCGCCACCCTCAGGTAGAAGAGGCTACCCGTTGTCAGAGGCAGCGCACCAGGGAGGAGACACGCCAGGTCCTTGTCACCCTCCGGGGTCCTCTGCTGCCTTCCATTGACCTAGGGAACTGGGGCACCTACTTCCTCCGTCCCTACACTCCCGAACCACTCCGCTGCTACCGGTGTCAGCGGTATGGACACCACCGAGCCACATGCTGCAGGCCTGTAGTTTGCGGAATGTGCAGAGGACCGCACGAGACAGACCATTGCCTGACCAAGTTCAAGGCCAAGGAAGTAATCACCTCCCATTGTCCCAACTGCGCCGGCCCGCACCGTGCTTGGCACCCAAGCTGCCCAGTCAAAGCCGCACATGTCCTGCGGGGTCGAGAACGACAGGTGGCCTGGGTTCAGCAGCGGCAAGCAACCAGTACTACGCCTGCACCACCAGGGACCTTTGTCTGGGGTCAGCAGCGCAGTGCAGCAGCTCCTCCCCCTCCGGCTCTAGACGAGAGTGCTTTTCCGCCTCTCCCATCGGCCCTTACTCATCAGTCAGTGACAGTGGAGATCCATCATCCTGCACCAGCCGTGACCCCGCCACCGACCAACATACCTGCTTCACCTTCGCCCTCCACAGCAGGCTCTCCTCAGGTTCTCTTCACCGAGGACGAACTGTGGGCTTTTGGAAGGGAGATAGCCCTGTGCTTGACTCAGCTACTGGGGGAGCTCCATGGCAAGAGAATCGACTCAACGCCCCTTCTGGATACAGTCGACAAGACTTTAGCAGAGATGGTGGAAGCGAAAAAGCGGCTTCCCCCCTCTCCCTCTGCTCCTCATCCTGTATCTCTGGTCAAATTAGTGAGGGTCAAGGTGCCAGCCAGGGCCAAGGTGCCTTCTGCTCCACTTCCTCAGTGTCGCCGCTGAGCCCAGGTCACCACCTCCCCAGGGCCAGCCCCAGCCTCAGCAGTGGTAGAGGCAGAGCGAAGGGCTACTCATCGTCAGGGGCAGACAGTTTTCTCTCCAGGGCTGGTCACACCTCCAGCGGCACTTGCCCCAGCCTCAGCAGTGACAGAGGAAAAATGCAGAGCTCCTGCCCCCCGGTGCCAGCCTGCACACCCTCAAGGCCCAGTTCCCACCTCACCGAGGCTCCCCCTAGCTTCGGCAATGGTGGAGGCAGAGTGCGATGCTCCAGGTCTCCTGCACGGGACTGCTCACCTTTCCCCACTCTAACCACTCCTGCCTACCTCCATGTATTGCAGTGGAACTGTTTGGGGGCATGGAGTAAGCTCCCTCACCTCCAGGAAGTGGCTGACACGGAGAATATCCATGTATTCCTTTTGCAGGAGACGCTTCTTCCTCACGGCTCACCTTTTAGACTCCGAGGCTACAACGGATTCTTTCTACCTAGGGTCCGGGGCACTACACAGGGTTGTGCCATCCTTGTGAAGGACTACATCCCCTGCACAGAGTGCAACCCTCCTATTCACTGCGGAGACGGTGTTGAAGTTCAAGCTGTAACCCTGCAGCTTGCCACGACTTCCTTAACTCTATATAATATCTATAAAAATCACGGTGGGACCCTAGACGTTGGGGAGCTTTTAAATCATGCTGCTGCTGTGCCCACAGTCACTGGGGGAGACTTTAATGCTCACCACCCCATCCTCTCCTCGCCCCTTCTGGCGAATGAGGCAGGACGACATGTTGCCATGGCCCTCGAGGAAACTGCGGGGATCTCCTTACTAAACAACTTGTCTGAGCCCACGCATGTCAAGGGCGGCAGGCTCGACCTTTCCATAGCCTCTGCATCTCTTGCTAGTGTGTCGATGTGGTCCCTGCATTCATTCCTCACCAGTGATCACTTCGCTGTGGTGATGGAATTGCAGGTGGCTCCTCTTCCACCTCCCCCGCCACCTCCTCCCCGCTGGGACTTACGGCGTGCACCCTGGCCAGAGTATGCGCAGGCTGTGGAGGTTGCAATGGAAACCGTTGTTCCCCCGCATTCCCTTGAGGACCATGCTGAGCAGGTTGCCCATGCCTTACGTCGCGCTGCTGCAGCCAGTATTCCCCTCACTAAGCACCCTACTGTTTTCGTCTAGGACCACTGGTTCTACAGTGAGTGGGTCCAAGAGCTTAACCATCGGCTGAACTCGGCTCTCAAGACCTACCGTCGGCGGCTTTCTTCTCTGACCAGGAGATACCTGGCCGCAGTGGAGCGACACGTCTCACAGGAAAAGCGCCGCATTCGGGACGAGGCTTGGATGAGGTGGTGCAGGTCGCTAGATTCCCACTCCACACTTGGTGAGATGTGGGTGCGGATTAAGTCTGTTTACTCCCCCCGACCGGCAAGAACACCCTCACATCCTGACCCTGCTGGAAGGGCATTTCGTCTTGCTGCTCATTTTGCTGCCCATACTGCTCCCACAAGCTTCCCACAGTCTATCGGTGATCTGCAAGCTCGTCTCGCAGGCCCCCGTAGGACCTTGGTTGAAGCTGCTTGCTCTCGACCTGACGTTGCAGACCACCTATTCACTGTTGGGGAGCTGGATTGAGTGTTAAGCAGCAGAAAGGATATGGCTCCAGGCCCTGATGGCCTTGTCTACTCCCTCTTGGCTCGCACCAGCCAAGGAGGGAAGGCTCGTATCCTGGATCTGTTTAATCACTCGTGGCTTGAAGGGTGTCTCCCGGGATCGTGGAAGACAGCCATTATTCACCCCATCCCTAAGCCACTCAACCTGGACTCCATGAGGCCAATATCTCTCCTCAGCTGTATTGCCAAGACTGCTGAGAGGCTAGTCCTCTCTCGTCTTGCCTGGAGGTTGGGACCACTCCATCCACGGCTCTTCGCTTACCTCCCTGGCAGGAGTGCTCAGCACTGCTTGGCCTCCTTTCTTGGCGAACTGAGGAGTGGTCGTGGCATGGCTGTCTTCCTCGATCTCGAGAAGGTGTTTGAACTTGCCAACCCGGATGCAGTACTGGCAGCCCTCACAGCCAAGGGCATGGGTGGTCGCCTCCTCTCATGGGTGAGGGACTTCTTCCTTGACCGAGCTGCTTGTGTGCGATTTCAGGGCAAAATATCCCCCCCCCCTTATCCACACATCAATGGCACACCCCAGGGCAGTGTTCTCGTCCTCTTTTATTTAATGTGTTGATAGAGGAACTGCTCACTGTTGACTAAGGTCAAGGGATTTCCCTACTGTCCTATGCAGATGACTTAGCATTAGTCTTCTCGGGGCGAAACTGCTATACCCAGGGACCAACTGCACTCGCCCACCTTCATGACAAATGTTGTGAGCTTGGTCTAAAAATCAACTATAACAAGACCAAATGCCTACCTTTCGGTCTTCGCCACCCAGACCGTCCCCTCCTCCTTGGGGGTCAACGCCTTGCCTTTGTATGATGTCACCAGTACCTAGGCGTCTGGTTCGACAGCCATCTAAAGTTTGCCAGCCATGTGATTTATGTACGGGAATGGGCGGCTACTCGCATCTTTGCCCTCAAAGCCCTTTCTAGCCGCAATATGGGTGCCTCGTACAGCGTCCTGCGAACCTTTTACACCCACGCCATCCGATCCCTTGTGGATTATGGGGCTGTATGTCTCACTGGGATCTCAGAGTCGCTCCATCGTTCCCTGGAAGTGGTACAAAATACTGCCCTACATGTGATGCTTGGGGCACCACCATGGACGCGTCTTGTTAAGCTTCGGGCTGAGAGCGGCTTCCCATCTCTGCAACATCGCATTTGGGCACAAACAGCAGCTGTCACTGCTAAGCTATGCAGGCACCGGCCCCACCTTCCTGTCTCTGTTCTCCTCAGGCGAACACTTGATCAGCCCACGAATCCACGCCCTGGAGGTGATTGGATTCTCCTTGCCGTCAATGCAGTTCGCAGATTTGATGCCACTGATGCCGTCAGGGGTGGTCCTGATTTGCCTGACCCTGCCTATGCTCCAGCACCACCCTGGCTTCCTCCTGTGATTAGGAGTGTTGAGCCTACTGTGGTAAACCCAAGGGCCTCTCTTCCTGCTCTTCTTCAACGGGATGAATTGCGTCGTATGGCAACTCTCTACACTCCTGATGCTTCCGTCTATTATACAGATGGGTCTGTGGGTGCTGATGGGACTGCAGGCACTGCTTTTATTTGTGACGACTGGGTTGAGTCCTGGCGTGTCACCTCTGGCGCTTCAGCCTACCAAACTGAGCTTGTTGCTATCCTTGGTGCTCTTCGCCATGCCGATCGCCACTTCCATCGGCGTATCATTATACATACAGACTCCCTCTCTTCTATACATGGCCTGCAGCAGCTCAATTTCACAGACAACAGGTTCCTACTTACCTCAATCCTGGCTGTTGCAACTACCATCGCTATCCGGGGAGGTGAAATTTATCTACACTGGATTCCTGGACACGTTGGAATTATGGGCAATGAGCGTGCAGATGCTGCTGCTCACCTCGCCTGCACTCTCCCCATCGTCACCTTTCCGTTACGACCTAGCTTATCTCGCATCTTGCGACAAGTAACTGACGCTGTCCACCGTCTTTCCCGGGAAGATCATCAATTCCAGGTATACGAAGGCTCTCGCTCTGCCACCTGGTATGCCATTGCTACAACCTATACACCTGTTGATGTACCCACCGGCACACCCAATCACCTTCTTGTCAAGCTTCGCCGGTTGCATCTGGGATATCCATGCTATAACCAGATGACTGGTGGAAACCCGGAGCCGTGCCCTCACTGCTTCGGCATTAGTGCAATGCCTCTTTTACATTATATTCTTGACTGTCCCGCAACATATTGTCTTCGGCGTGGCCTTGGTGAGCAGCTTCTCAGGGATGACGACTATCGTTTGGCTGCAGAGACTATTGCTCGGGCACCTGCCTCTGTGATTTTGGGGGTTGTGGCTACCTACCCTCCCCCACGTTAACCTGTAACCCTAAATCTTTGTACAGCTTTTCTCTGACGGGCTTTTGTTTTTGCCCGTATCCTCCCAATGGGGAGGCAAATCTAAATCATCATCATCACACACAATGTAAAATGAAGAGTGGGAAGTTGGGGAGGAGAGAGTGGCGAGGGAGGAGGGGGAAAGGGGGGCTGGCACCAAGGTTGTGGTAGGTGCGATGGCGAAGCGTTGAAGTCTTGAAACCCGGGACGCATATTTTATTTATTCTTCCAGTATATTATTGTTATGCTAGGAATCGAGCCTGGGACTCTCAAGTGAGAGCCAGGCAGCAATCCAGTATGCCATAACCAGTAATATATTGGATGATTTTTTCTGTGTACAGTACAGGTTTTCATTTTATTCTTGTCATCTCCGACGATTTCATTCACCTAAAGAGAGATTTTTCGTACTGGAAGGGTTTCTTTCTTTCGTAAGCTGAGTAAAATAATCCGTTAGTTATATTATTAAAATATAAGGAAGAAACGCTCAAAAAGCGAAACATCTGCACCCGACAGTTGATCCAAAGGTTGAATGTTTAATTGCCGTGTCCCTGGTTCTTGACTGATTGTTCTAAAAATTATATTACTTCATTCTTTCCTGGATTTGGTCCACAATGAATCGCTTGAAATTGTTCGAACTGAGTGCCCAGTGACCTTGGCTTTCGGTCGGTAGTTCTCCACAATTTCTTCATTTTTGCGGTGGCTGCATCGGTAGAGTCGGCTGGCACTCCTAATGGACCCAGGATCGAATCGCGGCTGGGACAGGGAACAGTTCAAGGATTTGAATTTCATAAAACAAGCAGACACTACCGATCTACCAGAAGACCCGCAGACATGTACAGATCCCCCCGCTAATACCAGTACACCAGTCCTGTATGAGACAGTCCTAGCATGTATTCAATATGGATGGTGGGTGTTAGTGTTGAAGTGGTGGCATGTGGAGGTTTGTAGGAGGACTACTGGGCCTTGGGATAGGCCCTGAAGCCTTTGCCCAGAGTAGGACACATAAAAAAAAAGAAAGAAAGAAAAAAAAAGGCTAACCCTCAACCCTTGCACTACATCAAGTAAGTTACTCGGTGCTACCATAACAAAGAAGGTTAGGAAAGAAGGAAGAGCTGAAGGTGGCAATGGGACGGGGAAATACTGAAAAGAAGGGGGGAGGTGATGGAGAATTGAATTTGCGGATGGTGAGGTAGGGTTTGAGATCGCTGGGTACGACTTGAGGATAGGGTGGAAAGGGCTGGGGGTTCAACTAGAGCAGTGTCAGAAGATAACTTATTAGCTTCAAGCTTGGAAGAAGCTGTTATGAGTTCGACACTGTCGCTGAGTTTGTGGGACTGACGCTCACAGACTAATGGCTGTCCACAACAGTCAAATAACCAAACCTACGCCACACCGTCCTGCAGTAATACCACCATCTTCTGGATCACCCTTTGTACCTCATTATCTTCGTATCTGTCCGAATGCAGAAGTTGCCGGAAGTAAGTCACCAATAGTGTACAGAGATCTCGACGGTGACTATTGTCAGCGACTTTATTAATACTTAACATTTTTATGTACAGAGTGTATAATACTCGTATGTAATGTATTTCGATTTTTTAAAGATTATTGCCATTTATCTGTTTGTGAGCTTAGACACTCTTGCCATCCATTTTTGTGGTCATGATCATACTGATATTGAGTTAAAAACAAGGGGAAAATGTAATTCCGCATGTTGTTGGTTAATAATTACTGTACATTGTATATTCAAGTAGCATAAGCCTTTAAAAAAAAAAATGGACACGTCGTCTTCATTCGAGTTCCGGTTTTCTGACCAGGGGCCGGATTCTCAAAACGTTTAACGGCGCCTTTTGTGCCAAAGGCACCGTTACACATCGCCTTTCCGTGAAAGGCGGATTCTCAAAAGCTCGGCTGTGTGCGGCCATATTGGAAAACATTCCTCGTTAGCGCCTTACGGGACCGGCAGGGTCGGAGGAGCCCTAGCGATCAAAAGACGCCTGTGCTTGACAACAACAAGTTGTGGATGATGTGTGTGGTGCTCCTCGCTTGTATTTAGATGAATTACTGCCTCATTACCTTATTTGGAGTGGAATGGTTTGCGTCAGAAGTAGTTATTTGGTAGCAAGATATCATAATTCTAGTAATAATGACGTAACTGTGGAGTATGTGTGGTATTTGGGTATAGTCAACTCGACGGTAGAGGCACATACTGTTGAATGCTATTTCTTCAATACATTTAGTCATAAAATGCTGCAGAAACATGTGTGTAAAGTTCAATTGATTGCTCAATGCATATAGGTATTTATATTCAGAATATATTAACAATTCAGTGTGATTTCTGTAGGATCAGTCACGCCTAGTGTAAGCCTAACCCACCAGCTTCAGCTAGAGGTACTGCAGTACTTCAGTTAATAGTATTTGGATATATTCAGTTTTGACCCTAATAGTTACTGTTCTGAGTAAGTCAGGTTGCCTATTTGCAGGCAAATTTTGTATTCCAGGGAATGTATGGATAATGTAATTTCATGAAAACCCTAGTCAGTTTGTGAAATGGAATTTATTTAACTTAGGTTGGGAATATCTCCGTTATATTAGTATAAATACAGGTTGTAGTTAGGTCTATCTATCTATCTATTGCCAGACGCCTCAATCCCGCACGGGGTGGCCACAAACAAATCGCCTCCATGTCACTTTGTCCCCTGCCATTTCACTACCACACTCCCAACTCACACCCCCCTCTCTCATATACCTCTCCACTCCATCCCTCCATCTCATCCTCGGCCTCCCCCTCCCTCTCGCCCCCTCCACCTCACTCATATACACTCTCCTTGTCAGTCTTTCACTCTCCATCCTCTCCACATGCCCAAACCACCTTAACGTGTTTCTCCTAACGCTTAATATACAGTGTGAATCAAGAAGGGTTAGGTTAGGTTAGGTAATGTTCGAGTAATGTTTGGTCTAGCTAGTATAGGTTTGTTAATAAGTCATGACTAGGTTTTGGTAAGGTGGACAGAGCACAATCTAAATTAATCAAATCTAATCCAACTTAGCTATATCCAGCCAAACCTGACCTGACTTTCACTGAAATGTAACCAAAATCATCCTGGTCTAAAAATTCATTTCACAGATTGACTAATGAATTCACAAAATGACTATCTTCACAGATTTCCTGTAACATTATGGGCTATAATCTACTGTTTCTTGTTGTTGTGGTTGCTAAGTGAGTACAGTGAAGTATTTGGTTAGGAATGAAGATTATGGCAGAATAATCTTAGTTTAGCTAGCACAGATGTTTTTTTATTTGGTCAGTCACCTTTCCCCCATAATATCCCTTAAGCACTAAACCAAATCCTCATTTTGTTAAGGGTATGGCACCTAACCTGAAGGTACAAAGGCCCACAACAGTAACATGCAACAGCGGAAAATCCATCCACGACGGGTTTCCCCACAATTACAGTTTGAATACTATAGGTTAGATTTGGATAGCCAAGGTTATGATGTTAGGTCAATTTAGGATACTGGTGGGCTATTAAGGTTTGTTGTCCAAAACTATATCCCCTCAGATATGCTCCTATGTTATACCAAATCAACTCAGTGTTAACTACCTAAACATCATTATTCTAAATCAGTTATGACAAGAAAGATATAGCTTTATGGGAATGTCGTGCATGTGATGAGACATATCTGCTGTTGTAGCTGGGCCTATAAGCTACAAGAAAAAATCAAGGAATATTTGGCTTGAAACTGAAATGCGGCAATGCCGGTGTTTCTCCCATTGTAACCTAGTTTCCCTAGGATAGCAGCTGCTGATCCACCAGTTGGTCTAGGAAATGAAATGGTAACTACTTTTCTTGCTTAAAGAAGAGGAATACTGGCCGGACAAACACCTCGTTATATATACGTATTTCAGGGAATTTGTTTAATCAGTGATTTCATGAAATTCCTTGGAAATTCGTGAAATGAGTTAAAATTAGGATGGGCCAATTAAGGTTAGGTTTATTTAGAAATTCCTTGGAAATTCGTGAAATGAGTTAAAATTTGGATGGGCCAATTAAGGTTAGGTTTATTTAGGCCATGGTTAGGTTAGGCTGGGATAATTAAGGTTGTTAGGCTTGGATAATCGAGGTTAAGTTAAGGTTAGTTAGGTAAGGTTAAAGGGATTAAAGAATCCCCGAGCTAGACCTTACAATGAGATCATATAGCCCCGCTAGGTAACAGGAGGGCGCTACCCCTCCCGGCACGGCAGTCCCGGGCGCGGCTCGAACTCGCGACACCCCGGTCCCGAGCTTGATGCTCTACCTCTGAGCCACCGTGCCCCCCTTAGGTTAGACTAATATAGAAAGATGCAAAATTT
>JAGKTI010002060.1:59339-72191 GCA_018397915.1 Birgus latro
ATGCTGAGATTAATGACTCCCTTGAGCATATTGATTGGGATATTGAATTTGCTTATTTAAACCCTGACCAGATATTTGCCTGCTTTTGCAGCATGCTTCTCCCTCTGATTGATAGATTCATCCCCTCCAGATGCTTGACCAATTTATCTCACCTTCCCTGACCTGTTAAACCCCCCAGTTTACTCACCAACACTAGAAAAAGATTCTGGAATAATTATAAAATACTACGCGGGACCCTTGGAAGAAACTCTCAGGAGGCTCAAGAAGCTCTCCATCACTTTTTGGGCCAGTACAAGAACTTTGCTATAACCAGTCAGTTGAGATATGAAACCTCCCTAGTAGACCTTCTGTCGTCCAACTCCAAGGTTTTCCATTCTTACATTCGGAGGAAGAAAGTCTGTAATCCTACCATTGGACCTCTGAAGACATCCTCTGGGCAAGTTGTTCATGGCGCTGAGACCACTTCTGAAATATTTGCTACCTCCTTTGCCTCAGTTTATACCGTAACTTCTCCTCCATTCCCAGCTCCCCACCAAGCCTTCAATGGCCACAATCCCGATCTTGACATCAGCCTTAATGACATCACAAATGCTCAGAGCATTTTGGATGCCTACTCCTCCATGGGTCCTGATGGTATCCACCCTTACCTTCTTAAGTACTGTAGTCCTTTGCTGGTATATCCCCTGCTGCTGATCTTCTGGGAATCTTATACTCAAGGAACTCTTCCACAAATTTGGAAAAAATCTGATGTTCTCCTATTTTCAAAAAGAGTTTTAGGTATGACCCTCTTATGTACAGACCTATTTCTCTTACATCGGTCTGTGTCAAAACCATGGAGTGTATCATCACTAAATTCATTTATGAGTACATTGAATGCAACGACCTTCTAACCAAGGATCAGTTCGGCTTCAGACCTGGACGATCAGCAGAGGATCAACTTATCATTGCCTATAATGAAGTTACCAACTGGTTAGATACTGGCTGCAATGTGGATATAATTTACTTCGACTTTTCTAAGGCATTTGACATTGTATGCCATCATATGGTAATTGTCAAACTGCAAAACCTGGGTATCAGAGTACGATTATTGGACTGGATTAGGGATTTCTTGCTGGATCGCAAAATGAGAGTTGTTGTCAATCATCATCATAGCAACCCCAGGAGGGTACTAAGCGGTGTCCCACAGGGCTCGGTCCTTGGACCCCTCTTGTTTCTCTTGTATGTCAATTTTCTTAAAGATAATGTGAACTCACCCACAAAAATGTATGCAGATGATCTCAAGCTGTCTGTAAATATCAAGCTAGATACAGACCAGAATATTGTCAATAATGTGACTACCTGCCAAGCAGATATTAACACTCTCGCTAGGGTCCCAAAATCTTGGGGTTTATTCATAAATACTGATAAATGTGTACACCTAAGATTTACCCGTAAAAATATCCCATGGGAAGAACTTGGCCTCTCTGGTATGTACTATTTGAATGATCTACCTATTCCTCAGAGGAACACTGTATTTGACCTTGGAGTACTGATTGATTCTTCTCTTAAATTTCACCAACATATTTCAAACTTGGTTCATAAAGCTGGGTCCCTGTCAAACAGTATTTTGAAGTACACAGTAAATCGTGATGCCACATTCATGATCCCCCTATATATCTCCCACATCCGTCCATTGCTGGAGTACTCCTCATCATTGTGGAATCTGGGTTACATAGGTGACCTTAGGCTACTGGAATCAGTACAGCGACATTGGACAAAGTCTATACAGTGGCGAAAGCCTCGACTATGCGAGTAGATTGGCGGTAGCTCGACCGGTAGAGAGTTGGCTTGCAGTCCCGAGGGACCCAGGTTCTAATCCTCGCTGGGGCAGGGAACAGTTTAAGGATTTGAATTTCATTAAATCAGGCTTTACTGATCTACCAGAAGACCCGCCGACATGTCGTAAAAATAACCCCGCTAATACCAATACACCAGTCCTGTATGAGACAGCCCTAGCATGTATTCAATATGGACGGTGGGTGTTAGCGCCGAAGTGGTGACATGTAGAGGTGTATGGTATGTAGGAGGACGGCTGGGCCTTGATAGCAGGCTGTAAAGCCTATGCCCAGAGTCGGACACATTAAAAAAAAAAAAAAAAAAGATTGAGGGCTTTGAACTTATTCTCCGTTCAAGGGAGACTGCTTTGACAGGACATCATCAAATACTGGCAAATATTTCATAGAAACTCTTCATTGACTCCAGATGATCTGTTTGCCCGTCCTCTTTACCCTACTACTCAGGGCCACCAGTTCAAGATTGCCCACTCCAGATGTCATCTTGACATGCGTAAGAGGTTCTTCAATATCAGCAGCGTATCACTCTGGAATTCCCTGCCCGACTCTATTGTTTCTATTCAGGACCTAGATTCTTTAAAAGCAGCTCTCACTTCCCATCTTGGTGACTCCATGTTCCAATTCCATTAACTGTATGATGATATTTCTTTCTTGTCCTCTTGCTGTCTGCCCCTGTCCCCCCACTTTACTTTTCAGGAAGTAGTTACTTCCTAGCTGCATATGGTGCACCTTCCAGCCTACATCTTTGCTTTGCTTTGTTCTTTCTTATTATTTCCTATTTTCTGTGGGCCGGTGCATCAGCAGTGTGTGGCTTCTGTGGGCCCTTCCTTTGGGCAGGCTCAGGATCCGGGAAGCTCACCAGGTGAGATAACGTATCCTGGGTTATGTTAGGTTAGGTATGGTTGGATTGGTTAGGTTAGAATGACTGAATTAACTACTTTTTTGGTGAACTTAGCTTTTTTCCATGGATGATGATATGTTTGAAGTGATTTTGTTGTTCATTTATGTTGGAAAATCACTCATTCTGCCTTCCCCTCAGGTATTGATGGGGGGGGGATATCTCAAAAACGAGTTATTTCCGACAAAAATGAATTTCAAAATTGCTTGTAACACATCAGAATCCATGGGAAAAAGCTAAGTTAAAAAAATATGGGTTGACAGCTGATCTTCATAATTTCCAAGCTTGGTACCCATCTTGTAGCGGCCCTTTGAACTTTTTCATTCTTATCTACATGTTTCTTGAGATGAGGACTCCAGACCACAGATACATACTCCAGGGTTGGTCTGATGAATGATGTTATTTTTCTTAGCATGTCTTCATTTATGTATGTGAATGCTGTTCTCATATTTGCAAGCAGTGTATACATGTTCCCTGCCTTCTAACTGATGTGGTCAGCCGGGGATAATCTGTTATTGATAATCACACCTAGGACCTTCTCTCTTTCTGATGTGTGTGGGGTTTTACTTCATAACTTATAATCCTAATCATGTCTTTTTCCACTTTACCAAACTTGATTACATGATACTTGTCCACATTGAATTCCATTTGCCATGTATTGCTCCACTCATGAAGTTAATTTAATTCTTCTTGTAGCTCTTTACAAGAGTCTGCATTAGTAATTCTCCTTTGTAGTTTTGCATCATCAGCAAACATATTTAAATAGCTTTAATTTCCAGTGTTGCTATCTACTGTATGTTTTTTATATACACTAAAAACATAATTGGTGCCAGCACTGAGCCCTGCAGATCTCCATTAGTCACTTCCCTCCAGTAAGAGTAACTCTTAGTAGTCTACTGTTCTCATTTCCCTTTTTTTTTTTTTTTTTTTTTTTTGAGAAACTCTTGCATCCAACAATACAGTTTGCCTCGGATTCCTCTTTGATGGTATAGTTTCCATAATACAGTACAGTAATCTTCCCACTATCCGACGTAATAGAGCCAAAGGCATTATCAGAAAAGGCAAACCACACTCACTGGCCTCACATCGCGAACTACCCGGGCTCCCGGCTGCACACCGCAGGACCCTTCCGGTGACGTCACCACTCGTGACGCAAAAGGTGTGTATGCGCGCACACACACTAACAGCAATATGCACTAACACACTCGTCCTCTCTTCTTAATTTGACAAAAGATTCCAAGGACGAAGCTGGATGGTTTATTAGTGTCTGATACACACTATGTATCCAATACATAGGCTTTTGTGTGAGTACCATCAACACCCGATATGCACTATGCATCCTATACATACACTTTTGTTTAATTACTATCAAGAAGACCCAGTCTGTGGCCACATACAGATATGTGATGTCTCTTGAAGTATTATAAACTTTCTAGTCTCAGCTGACTGCTGCATGCAGCCGCTCAGTCGAGGCACCTTTCTTGGTGAGACAGTCGGCCAGTTGTTGTGATGTATCCACTCAAGATACTTCATCAATCTCTGCTCGCTCCAACATGTCTTGTAATACAGCAATATCAGTGTGCAATCTCCTGTCTTCTACGCTCCTACAGGAGTAAAGGGCGTCCACCAGACTCTTGTTGTCGACGAAACACTTTATTTTGATCATTCCACATCCAGAAACCTCACGCAATATGTTGGCGAGATATACAGCAGTCTCAGCACATTCAAGCAGCACCAACGCCTCAGCAGGTAAGGTAGATTTGACGACCCTCCTGATCTTTCTTCTCTTCCAGAATATAGGACACCTTGCCTCACTAGCATCTCGTAGGAAGATCACAAAACTTCCCTGAGACCCATTCCCTACAAGGTTGGCAAATGAGGCATCTGAAAAGCACCCTATATGACAGTCCTCGATCGGCCCCATTCTTGGAATGTATAGCTTCATGTTGTCAGTCTTCACCCTTGAGATTGCCTTATTGAGTCTAAGCAAATCCGCTACGGTAGCTCGGTTGCTAGTCAAACTCAACTCACACATATCAAAGGCAATATCTGGCCAAGTGTGTGTGGCAATCCAGTTGAGTTGCCCAATTAATGCTCGGTACTCTGTTTTCTCAGACTCGGACAGCTCTCCTGATTTTATTGCTGCACGATGTCTACTCAGCATGACTGGTTTCAAAGATGAAGCATACTGGAATTGGTCGAGCGTTATGCTGCCATCGATGGTGGAGATGACATCGAGGCCAACGTATTTGAAGGCTTTTGATTCTGAACTGCTGATGAGGAATATTTGACTCAATTGGTTTATCACTTGCTGTTTGAACTCATGTGTACCAGCCCAAAGGAAGTCGTTGACATAGTTGCATACAATGCCTTCGACTTTGCCACTATTGCACCAAGAGAACAGCGCTTAATCCAGTGATGACACTTTAGCTCCGAGACTCAACAAATGATCTTTTACGCGCAGATACCAATGCCTAGCAGCATCACAAAGGCCGTAAACAGTTTTTTTTAGTCTCCATAACTTACCATTTGCATATTCAGGCGGAGGACGTAAATGAACAATTCTCTCAATGTCGTTACCTTGCATGTAGGCAGCTTTCACGTCCATAGTGTGGCAATCCCACTGATTGGTGGAGGCCAAAAAAAAGTGCCAAACGCACTTTTTCTTTTGAACAAGTAAGCGAGTCTTTTCGGAGATCCACTGTGTCTTCCTCAAATCCTCTGGCGACTAAGCGAGCTTTAATAATAAGCTCTCCATTTTTCAGTTTTTCCGTCACAACCGTTCGAACCGTTATGGCACCTTGCCCAACATCATCTACTTCCTCATACACATCATTATTCTGCCAGTTTGTAATTTCCCTTTCCTTAGTGCATAATACGGCCTCAGAGTTGAAAAGAACAAACATTTCTGCGTCATCATCAATCACTTCCCATTCGCTAAAATCCTTCTGCAAATCTATCCAAGCAATGCTGCCATCAGAGTCCCTCTTTAAATTGTAGCAGTGTTTGTACTTTCCAGTGGCTTTACCTGCCCAACTCATAATCCTTCCAGACACCAACTCTCCACTTTCTGAATGTATTCCCTTTATACGTTGACCAACAGAAACTTTGGGAGGCTGATTAACCAGAATAGAAACTGTGGGAGGCTCATCAATTGGAACCACACCATCTTCTGACTCATCATCTGGTGGATAGTCATTCAACACTTGTGAAGAATCGTCATTAGGCTTCTCCTGGACAACATTGTTCTTCCCATCACTGCTGACACCACCTTCAACTGTAGTATCTTGCTCTGGCGCACGCGCTAGACGACACACATGCACTTGCATGTAGACACCACCGTGTCTCACCAGAATTTGTTTCCCATCTCTGCCCATTACAGTTCCGGGACCGTGCCACTCATGACTGTCATTTCTTTTGTAGAAGACTTCATCTCCATTTCGGATGTCGTTTAAGTCACTCGAATGTACGTTGTTCCGCAGAGCCAAATGTTCATCTGATTCAGTCTTTATAAACTCTTGCTAAATGAAGAGCGTTCAAGTTGTCTCTCACAATTTTCGATGGTGATGAAGGTTCCAAGGCTGGAGGATCGTTTGCGTACACATTAGGCAGGCCAGGGTTTTGACCAAAAACAAGTTGGTTAGGAGAAAAGCCTGCGTAGTTGGTGAGAACATTTCTTGCTGATATTGCCCATGCCAAGGCCACATCCAATTCACACTGGTTATCAGCCATTATCTTCCTAACAATGTCACCAATGACTGCATTTTGACGCTCACAGACTCCGTTGCTCCCTGGACTCCTTCAGACGTTGTCATGATCTTGATATTGAAGGCCTCTCCCAATGCTCGCATTTCCGCATTGTTGAATTCACAGCCATTGTCTGTAAGAATTTTTCCAGGTGCGCCAAACACAACAATCCAGCTCTGAAATATTCCTTTGATAATGATGAGTGCACACTTATGCGCGATTACTATCGCATTACAATACCTGGTCGCCAAATCAACAAGGACTAAAAAATAATGCCTTCCCCAAGCTTTCAAATCCATGGCTATGGCTTCGTTAAACTTAGAGGCCATGGGCAAACTGACTACGGGTCGGGGCTTGGCTTTCTTAAATCTGCAACAGACTGTACAAGCATCAGATACAGCCTTGATAGCCCGCTCCAGTTCTGAACTTTTAATTCCCGCATCTGTTATCAGTTTAATTAATTTCGCCGATGTTGGGTGTCCAGATTACCTATGAAGCTTCAGAGCTGTTTTTTCTACATCACCCCCAAGAGATGCCAGCATGATTGTTTCACAAAATTCACAACCTAGTCATAAAGAAATTGGAAGCAAGTAATGGCCTGAAGATGATGACTTCAAATTAATGATAGTTCCACAAATTTTGACCTGGTCACTTCCAATCTTAATCAACATTTTTGTTTTTTTCATGGAACGTTTACTCAACAGCAAGGGAATATTGCAGTTCACAACATCAGTCACGATGGTTGCACACATATTTCCCATGTAGCAGGGCAGAGTAAAATGTTTGAGGGAAGAAACTGTGACACCATCAGCAAAAGTAAACGTTGAGGATGACGCTTCTTCTCTTATAGCTTCATGTTCATAATCAGTGAGCTCACTTAGATAGCAATGGATCCATTCACCGCCACATACAGTTGTAGAACACCCTGTGTCTAGAACAGCACATCCCTTAGATTCTTCTACTAGAGTCTGTAACTTACCTCTACTAGCGGCATCATCCGCATAGCCCATAAATAACGACAGATGCACTGTTTCAGAATTTTCTTCTCAACTGCTGTTGTTTTCGTATACATCTGGACAGTCATGTGCCCAATGAAATCTAGAATCACATATGAAACACCTCGATACCTTTCCGTCAGACCCAAGTGGGTTCTGCCTCCTGCCGGTGCATAAGCGTTGGGGAATTCTAGCAGATACGGTTGAATATTGGCCACCACCACGACCTCGATCACGTACTGCACCACCGCGCAATATTCTCCATCCTGGTCGAGTACCTCTAACATAAAACGTTTCCTCACCCCCAACTTCGTCACTCCAAAATACAAGTACTGGTTTGCCCTTCACCTCCTTGGCAGACACCGATGCATCGTTCTGCCCGCCAATTTCACCAGCAAAAATACAATTCAGGGCAGATTTCATGTTTTCGTATGTCACCTCAGTTATCACGGACATCACTAGTCGTTGCTCACTGTCTGAAAGTGCATGCAGCTAAAAGCATAAAAGCCATCACAGAATTTGGCAGTGCCATGTCCTGCTTCATGAATTTTTAAATAATCATGCTCAAATTCTGCCACGAACTTACGAATGTTCATATCACTGGCTCTTCTGAAGTTGTACAATTCATGAAAAGCTGCAAACTGCCAACATCCTGTGTCCATGAGAAATAAGCTGTCTAGTTTTTTCAGCATGGTCTGAACACCATTCTTTTGTTTCAAATCATCCACATCAGTTTCTGAAGATGCCACCCTCGCTCTTCCAGACAATGACAGGTGAATAGCTAAGGCATGCTTCTTTTTCGGTAAGTCCGTCAGTTCGCACCAAATGTCAATGCCCTTCTTCCAGCTCGCATAAGCAGAATCATTTTCAAGTTTTGGAGGCCACTTAGTCGAACACGACGTATTATTTTCGAACCATGCTCTGCTACCAGTATCGGAAAAGGCAAACCACACTCACCGGCCTCACACCGCGAACTACCCGGGCCCCCGGGTGCACACCACGGGACCCTTCTGGTGACGTCACCACTCGTGACGCAAAAGGTGTGTGTGCGCGCACACACACTAACAGCAGTATTCACTAACAGGCATGACCGGAAAGTTGTCGTATCCGGATAGTGGCCCTGAAGCTCCCGCACCGGTCATTCATGACCCTAACCTAACCTAAATCAGATAACCACCTACCTTCCTCCCTACCGGACATGCATAGCACTTATTTATGTCCCCTTTCACATAAATAATTCACACGAATCATGAATTAATTGAATTTTAACCAAAAAATGATTTTTAGGTGAGTAAGGCATAGTCTAGGTGTTCACAACTTGTCATCATAGTGTAAGTAAGTTTCAGACATAGAAATCACTATGAAAATCACCCTTTCTCACATCCTATGCACTAAAATAATGAACACAAAGCATGAATTCATTTAATTTTAACCGAAAAAGGATGAATTCGAGGTAAGACATAGGTGTTCACTGAGTTGGCAGCTTAGTGTTAAGTAAGTATCGGACGTGGCAGCCACTATGAAAATCATAATTTCTCGCATTTTATGCACTAAAATATGGGATACAAAGCATCAAATAAATAAACTGTTACCAGAAAAATGATCAGTAAGAGTTAGGTATGGCAAAAGTGTTCACCAGAATACAGCTTGCTGCAAGTAAGTATTGGACATGAAAATCACTGGCATTCACCTTTTTCACAGCTTGTGCACTTTAATACTAGTGGTAACAATGCATGAAAAAATAAATTGATAACAGGAAATTATGATTTACATTTATGGGAATTTTTTACCACTTTACAGCATGCTGAAAAAACGTTAGACATGAAAATCATTATGGAAATCACCTTTCACACAGTCTATGCATGAGATTAATGATTTGGAAAGAACAAAACAAGGATTTTTGATGAAGTTAGGGTACTTACGAGAAGGCTGCCGCCGTCCTAATGTGTAACCCACTCCGTCCTCCCAGACTGACAATAATAAAGGTGCACCTGAGGCACCTGCAGAAATTCACAGAATCCTTGGCACTTCTGCTGCACTTTACACTCACCAGCACTTCTCACCAGCACTTCCCACAACATTTCCCTTCCCATAACACTAACAGAATCTTGCATCACATCACTTCAGTGCACTGCACATCACTTCACATCATTGTAAATTCCCATGTGGTCTAGTGGCGAGTCCTTGATGCTCCTCACGAACCGGCAGCTGAGTGGGAAACGAGAAGAGAACGGACAGAGGCGGGTGGCGTGAAAACACAGCTAGTCGGTGTGCGCGGGAATTTCAAATTGACGCGGTCCAAAAAATCGGATTTTTTTCCCCCCATCAGCCTACGATGTCTGAACAGTGAAGTAACCGGATAGTGGTTGTCCGGAAAGCACAGAGATGACTGTACTGTAGTCTTTGGTGCAGTACGCTGTCAAATGCTTTCTTGAAATCTAAGTACAGTAAGGCCTCACTATAACGGACTAATTGGGGCCCAAACCATTCCGAAAAATGCTAAAGTCCGATAAAAGCGACATCCGGAATTCCCCCTGGTAATCCGGACTTTTTCCGATATATCGGACATTAGTCCGGATTGTGTGAACAGTTTTTAAACTGTTTTGACTAACATTGTGGTACTGTACTGTGTACATTAATCAAATGGTATAATATATATAATCATACTGTACTGTACGCTGATAAACATCTTTTATTTACCTTATTGTAGTAAACATAGCTGAAGTGGTCAGGGAGTCCAGACTGCTTCTGGCTTTATCAGACTTTTTCCGATATACAAGTAATCTTCCCACTGTCCGACGTAATAGAGCTAAAGGCATGACTGGAAAGTGGTCTTGTCTGGATAGTGGCCCTGAAGCTCCCGCACAGGTCATTCATGACCCTAACCTAGCCTAAATAAAAAAACCACCTACCTACCTCCCTACCGGACATGCATAGCACTTAAGTCCCCTTTCACATAAATAATGGACACAAAGCATGAATTAACTGAATTTTAACAAAAAACTGTTGATTTTGAGGTGAGTAAGGGATAGGTGTTCACAACTTGCCATCTTAGTGTAAGTAAGTATCGAACATGGAAATCACTATGAAAATCACCCTTTCTCACTTTCTGTGCACTAAAATAATGAACACAAAGCATGAATTCATTTAATTTTAACCCAAAAAGGATGAATTTGAGGTAAGTAAGGCATAGGTGTTCACTGAGTTGACAGCTTAGTGTAAGTAAGTATCAGACGTGGCACCCACTATGAAAATCGCCATTTCTCACATTTTATGCACTAAAATATGGGATACAAAGCATCAAATAAATAAATTGTTACCAGAAAAATGATCAATAAGAGTTAGGTCTGGCAAAAGTGTTTACCAGAATACAGCATGCTTAAAGTAAGTATTGGACATGAAAATCGCTGGCATTCACCTTTTTCACAGCTTTTGCACTAAAATAATGAACACAAAGCATGAATTCATATAATTTTAACCCCAAAAGGATGAATTTGAGGTAAGTTAGGCACAGTGTTCACTGAGTTGGCAGCTTAGTGTAAGTACCGGACATGAAAATCACTGGCATTCACCTTTTTCACAGCTTGTGCACTAAATTAATGAACACAAAGCATGAATTCATTTAATCTTAACTGAAAAAGGATGAATTTGAGGTAAGTTAGGCACAGGTGTTCACTGAGTTGGCAGCTTAGTTTAAGTACCAGACATGAAAATCACTGGCATTCACCTTTTTCACAACTTGTGCACTTTAATGCTAGTGGTAACAAAGCATGAAAAAATAAACTGATAACAGGAAATTATGATTTACATTTATGGGAAATTTTTACCACTTTACATCATGCTGAAAAAAGGTTAGACATGAAAATCATTATGGAAATCATCTTTCACACAGTCTATGCATGAGATTAATGATATGGGAAGAACAAAACAAGGATTTTTGGCGAAGTTAGGGTACTTATGAGAAGGCTGCTGCCATCCTGATGTATAACCCGCTCCGTCCTCCCAGACTCTGACAATAATAAAGGTGCACCTGAGGCACCTCCAGGAATTCGTAGAATCCTTGGCACTTACACTGCACTTTACACTCACCAGCACTTCCCACAACGTTTCCCTTCCCATAACAACAGAATCTTGCATCACATCACTTCAGTGCACTGCACATCACTTCACATAACTGTAAATTCCCGTGTGGTCTGGTGGCGAGTCCTTGATAATTAGTCGCTGTCAAAGTCCGAGAGGAGCTGACGGAGGCGGCCTAGGGGCTCGTCGGTGGGACGTGGTGATATGCTACCCACCGCAGAGGACTATGAAGACAGCCGCAAACTCACATCCAGTGGTGACTCCGCTGTGGCCGATGTGCTGGGCTGTGGCTCGGAGCTTGAAGGCCTGTCTTGGTGAGACAATGGTGTGGAGTGAGGGCTGAGCACGGCGGGGGTGATGGGCCTGAAAAAACTGTCATTCGTTGATTGACGCAGGCAACGACGATTCTGACGATTAATGATGCGCTGCCTGAAAGCTCACACTTCCTCCACAAGTCCCAAGGGCCTCATTTCCCTGTCGCAGTCCAGGTGTTCTAGGTAGTCAAGGACGAACTCCACATGTTCCCGGAGTGCGCTCAGCTTGGGGATGGCTGGAGTAGTGATGAGCCGAGAGGAGTCCGCATCATCATCACTGTCCTCGTCGGAATCGTCCTGCTGGGTACTCGTACCAGCAACAGAAGGTGCGATCTCGATATCAGACTTGATCTGATACCCAGGATCGCCGTCGTCGTCATCCAACCACTCGTGCACTTTGTCGACATCCACGTTGTCTCCACCCGCATGAAGCCTTGCATGGAAGTCATCCACCTCAAAACCTAGGAAATCGTGCGCCATGTCAGTTCCATGAAGCAGACGAGACCAATCATTTTCTAGAGTCTTGACAGAGACTTCCTTCCATGCACTGGCCCAGTTGTAGATAGCAGACTTGAGGTTGTAGTGGTGAAGGTTTTCCACAGTCTGATGTCCTCTCATGTTTTGTCCTTCCCTGCGCTCATCCTCGTCCTCGAAGACAACCATCACTTCATCCAAAAACCTCCATTGGTACAGCCTCTTTGTTGCCACAATCACTCCCTGGTCCATTGGTTGGATGAGAGCAGTCGAATTAGGTGGCAAAAACAGACACCTGATGCGGCCATTTTCAGACACCAACTCCTTCTCAGACGGATGTGCAGGTGCATTGACTAGAATCAGGAGGGCTTTTACCTGGTCGCGTGGGATTTTCAGTGTCTCCGTGTGATAACGAATGACCTCCTTGACAAAGTGTTGGTGAAATCAATCTCTGAAGATTTTGCCTGTGAACCAAGCCTTCAGAGATTGATAGCACACGACAGGAAGGACAT
>JAGKTI010002061.1:0-23069 GCA_018397915.1 Birgus latro
ACTAATTTCATTTCGTTACTACATCAGCATTTTTATTTTACACTAAAATAAATGAGATGAGAAAGAATGAGATTCCATGTCTAAATAATCAGGTATTCCAGAATGTTGATAATTATATACAGGACTCAACAGTTTCCAGTGAGAGACAGGATCCCGGGAAAAACCGTATTATCCCGTCACATTCTAGTCATCACGGGAAATTCCCGTGATATGAGCATTTCAAATGTATTACCTCCTTTGAATTGGGATATTCCCAGGAGTATTTATACCTTTCCCAGGAATGTATCACAGGGAGCACCTGGATCCCTGGGTCTCATTTGATGAACCCTAGTGGGGAACTGTTTCCACTGTCGGATGACTCGTTGGTTGTCACGATGGGGGTTTAGATGGCTGACATGTGAAAGGTGATTGATTAGAGTGTTTACTTGTTGTTTTTTTGAAGGTATGGTGTGTCACAAATTTTCTACATCCTGAAATTATGTAACGTAAATCGTGACATCGAGTGATTTTGCGGGAGCAACAAATTATTTTGAAATGCACGAGATTTCGCTCATTCTCTTAACCGTCCACTTGCGTACTTATATTCACATCAAGTTGTCAAAACTTTCGTCATTCTTTCGCGAGTGATTGTCTTTATGTGCAGACGGTGCATTCCTCTGAGCGATAATTTCTGAATTATCGTTTCCGCCCCCCTGGCCGTTAGTCAGCCACACCCTTTTCACACGCTCCTCACTTCGGACACTTAAAACCAGTGTTTCTTAGTCTCGGGGCGTGCGGTATGCTTTACGAAAGCTCGAGTGATCACTTTTCTTAGCGATTTCAGGTCTCAGCTTGTAGTGCCGTGTATTCCTGAAGCTCCCACCAGCTCGGTGATCGACTACAGCAGCGGTCTCACCTATACCGATCAGTATTTTCTTTTGTTTTTCCTAGGCTTAAGTTTTGGGGTTATTTAGCTATTTGCCTGAGTGTTTGAGTAAGCGCATTTCCCTTTCTTTGATTTGAATTAATTCATGTAATGTAAATTTATTTTCTTGTATTCAATAAATTTACAGTTCGTTTTCTTGAGCTTTCTTAAATGTAACAGGCGTGTTTTATTTCCCCACATATTTAGTACACTTTTGCTACTCCACGTTAGCACAACTCCTTATATTAATCACGACTGGTACTTAGGCCAGCTTTTGGTATTAATCCTTAAATCCGTTGTGCTAGCTAGGAGTTTGGCTCATCCAAGATCCTGTCTATTATTATTACAGTAATCCCTCTATTATTCGGATGCCCAATACTCGAACACCCTCACTATTCGGATATCGTGGGCTGCCCAACCCCCAAAATGCCAAAAAAATTGAAAAAATCGAAAAAATTTCGAATTTTTTGGACCACGTCAGATTGAATTTCCCACGCGCGCCGATCGGCTGTGTTTACGCGCGTGGCACCTCTCTGTCGGTCCCATTTCCCACTCAGCTCCTGCCTCGTGAACAGCTCCGACAATGGCAGGCGAAGTGATTGCTTTTGTGGTGATACCCTACCTCCTACAGGGCTTGATGCTGCTTTTCACCTTCTTCATCATGTGTGATGATGGCTCCACCACCTGAGAAGAGGAAGAAAGTGGTTCTGACTCTGGAGAAGAAGAGGGAAGGGTATTGGAAAAGATGGACGCCGGGTGGCTGATATCACGGATTCGTCGTGAATTCAATGTCCCTCGCTCCACCTTGTTTGATATCAAGAAGTTCCGAGACAAACTACAGCATTACACGGCTGATTTCGCTTCGAAGACCAAACGAAATGTGGAGAGGAAGGTGATGTTTAGTTCTGAGTATGCAGACATCGACCGATCCACTGTAATTTGGTTTCGACAACAAAGTGCTGCTGGTGTGTTGGTACGTGGAACGGAGCTGAAAGCTGCTGCTGAGAAGTTCAGGCTCCAGGACTCTTCACTAGACCACACGGGAATTTACTGTTATGTACAGTGCAGTGAAGTGATGTGATCCCAGTTAATAAAAAAAAACGTTGTGGAAAGTGTTGGTGAAAAGTGCTGGTGATTGTAAATTGCGAAGGTTGTGTGGTGCAATTTCTTCGTGTCAAAGTCTGAGATGATAGAGCGAGTTATACATCAGGACTCACCTGGTTTACTCACCTGGCGGCTTCTTTTTCGTAAGTACCCTAACTTCATCAAAATTCCTTGTTTTCTTCTTTCCATATCATTAATCTCATGCAAAAACCGTGTGCAACATGATTTCCATGATGATTTTGATATCTAACCTGTTTTCATCATGCTGTAAATGTGTTAAAAAATTACCAAAAATGTTAATCATAATTTCCTTCTTGCAATTTAATTTTTTCATGCATGGTTTTTAAGTGCACCAGCTATGAAAAAGGTGAAAGGCAGTGAATTTCATGTCCGGTCCTAACCTAACCTAACCTATCCTAACCAATGATAATCATAATTTCCTGCTTGCAATTTAATTTTTTCATGCATGGTTTTTAAGTGCACCAGCTCTGAAAAAGGTGAAAGGCAGTGAATTTCATGTCTGGTCCTAACCTAACCTAACCTAACCTATCCTAACCTAACCTAACCTAACCTAACCTAACCTATGCTTACCATAAAGATTTTCATGCCTAACCTGTTTTCATCATGCTGTAAATATGTTAAAAAAATTACCAGAATTGTTAATCATAATTTCCTGCTTGCAGTTATGCTTAACCTGTTTTCATCATGCTGTAAATGTGTTAAAAAATTACCAAAAATGTTAATCATAATTTCCTGCTTGCAATTCAATTTTTTCATGCGTTGTTTTTAAGTGCACCAGCTATGAAAAAGGTGAAAGACAGTGAATTTCATGTCCGGTCCTAACCTAACCTATCCTATCCTATCCTATCCTATCCTATCCTATCCTATCCTATCCTAACCTAACCTAACCTAACCTAACCTAACCTATNTTAAAAAATTACCAAAAATGTTAATCATAATTTCCTGCTTGCAATTTAATTTTTTCATGCATGGTTTTTAAGTGCACCAGCTATGAAAAAGGTGAAAGGCAGTGAATTTCATGTCCGGTCCTAACCTAACCTATCCTAACCTAACCTAACCTAACCTAACCTAACCTATGCTTACCATAAAGATTTTCATGCCTAACCTGTTTTCATCATGCTGTAAATGTGTTAAAAAATTACTAAAAATATTAATTATAATTTCCTGCTTGCAGTTTAATTTTTCATGCATGGTTTTTAAGTGCACCAGCTATGAAAAAGGTGAAAGGCAGTGAATTTCATGTCTGGTCCTAACCTAACCTAACCTAACCTAACCCATCCTAACCTGACCTATGCTTACCATAAAGATTTTCATGCCTAACCTGTTTTCATCATGCTGTAAATGTGTTAAAAAATTACCAAAAATGTTAATCATAATTTCCTACTTGCAATTTAATTTTTTCATGCATGGTTTTTAAGTGCACCAGCTATGAAAAAAGTGAAAGACAGTGAATTTCATGTCCGGTCATAACCTAACCTAACCTAACGTATCCTAACCTAACCTATGCTTACCATAAAGAATTTCATGCCTAACCTGTTTTCATCGCGCCGTAAGTGTGTTTAAAAATTACCAAAAATGTTAATCATAATTTTCTGCTTGCAATTTAATTTTTTCATTCATGGTTTTAAGTGCACCAGCTATGAAAAAGGTGAATGCCAGTGAATTTCATGGCCGGTCATAACCTAACATTGTGTTAATCATAATTTCCTGCTTTTATTTTATTTCTTTCATGCATGGTTTTAAGTGCACCAGCTATGAAAAAGGTGAAAGGCAGTGAATTTCATGTCCAGTCATAACCTAACCTAACCTAACCTAACCTAACCATTTTTCTGGTAGCAATTTACATCATTTACTTATTTGATGCTTTGTATCCAGTAATTTAGTGCATAAAATGTGAGAAAAGATGATTTCCATGTCAGATACTTACTTATACTATTCTGGCAAGTTCTGAGCACCTATGCCTCACTCACCTCTAAATCATAATTTTTTGGTTAAAATTCAATAAATTCATGCTTTGTGTGCATTATTTATGTGAAAAGGGATCTAAATAAGTGCTATACATGTCCAGTAGGGAGGTAGGAAGGTAGTTTTCTGATTTAGGTTAGGTTAGGTTAGGGTCATGAATGACCAGTGCTGGAGCTTCAGGGCCCAATATCCGGACAAAACCAATATTTGGACATGCCTTTGGCTCTATTACATCGGATATTGGAGGGATTACTGTATTATTATTTTTTGAATGTTAAGTGGAGAAGCTAACTTTCTCAAAGGCCAACAGTACTGTAATACAGCCTACTTGAGTGTTTAGTCTCTGCTGTGTACTGTTGAGAAAGTCTATAAATTCTCGACTCTAGAGAATTGGTGAAGTAAGCCAGCATAAAAGTGAAATCGCCACTTGATTTCACGAGTCTATTCTCTCGTAATAAATGACTCGATAGTCATTCCTAGCACACACAGCTATACATTGTATACAGCTGTTATACAATATTACATTTTCCCCTTCTCAGTGTAATAGGAAAAGTATATGGTAGGATACTTATTGACAGAGTCAGGGAAATTACTGAGGAATTAGTTGGAGAAGAACAAGGAGGTTTTAGGAAGGGAAGAGGTTGTGTAGACCAGATATTCATTCTTAGATCCTTAGTGGAAAAGTTTCTAGAGAAGGGCAAGAAGTTGTATGCAGCCTTTATGGATCTGGAGAAAGCATATGACAGGGTGGATAGATAAGGTTTATGGAAGGTATTAAGAATATATGGATGGGAAGTTGTTGAAGGCTGTGAAGTGTATGTATGAGGGTGCTAAGGCTGCAGTGCGTGTGGATGGCAAACTGAGTGAATCTTTCCATTTGAAGGTTGGATTGAAACAAGGATGTGTCATGTCTCCATGGTTGTTCAATCTGTATATGGATGGGGTTATAAAAGAGATACAAGGTCGGGCAGTGGATGTTGGAATGGCCCTAGTGAGAGAGGGCAGTGTTTGGAAACTCCCTGTACTGTTGTTTGCAGATGATACTGTGTTGTTGAGCGAAGATGAAGGGGAGCTGCAAGGCTTGGTAGATGAGTTTGGAAGAGTGTGTAAGAAACGGAATCTAAAGGTGAATGTAGGGAAGAGTAAAGTGATGGTTTTCGAGAGAAGTGAAGCCAGTGAATGTACATTGAGATTGGATGGGAAGGATATGGAGAATGTGAGTGAATTTAAGTACTTGGGCAATGTGATGAGTAAGGATGGAAGTCTGGAGGGTAAAGTGCTCGAAAGGGTGCAGCAGGGAAGGAAGGTTGCTGGTTCGTTAAAAGCAGTGATAAGAAACAGGGAAGTGAGCATGGAAGTGAAAAAGTTGTTACATGACAGTATTGTGATGCCAACTCTGACATATGGAAGTGAAGCTTGGACCCTGTTGGAAGGACAGAAGTCAAGAGTGAGAGCAGTGGAAATGAGTTATTTGAGAGGAGCATGTGGAGTCACATGGAGAGACAGACTAACAAATGAGGAAGTGAAGGAGCGTTGTGGTGTGGTTGAGGACGTGATGGGAAGCGTTAGGAGAAGCACGTTAAGGTGGTTTGGGCATGTGGAGAGGGTGGAGAGTGAAAGACTGACGAGGAGTGTGTATGTGAGTGAGGTGGAGGGGGCGAGAGGGAGTGGGAGGCCGAGGATGAGATGGAGGGATGGAGTGGAGAGGTATATGAGAGAGGGGGGTGTGAGTTGGGAGCGTGGTAGTGAAATGGCAGGGGACAGAGTGACATGGAGGCGATTTGTTTGTGGCCACCCCATGCGGGATTGAGGCGTCTGGCAATAGATAGATAGATAGACATTTTCCCCCTGACATCTGGCGACATCATTCCAGGGTAAACTCCTAGCTTGGAATTATTACCAAATTACTCACTCACTCTTACTTAGGTAGACTGCTGCACACCAGACAGCATATCAGTCTCACTTTAGTCACTCAGTCAAACTGAGCATGAAGGAATCCAGTGTATACGTGCAAGGAGCTAAGGATATGGGGCTTTCTAACCCCCAGGAAATTTGAAATTATGTCCTGTCACGCTGCAATTACGAGCAGCAATGCGAGAATGCCGCCCGTGAAGGGTAGAAAATTGAGCGGGAGGAACGGCAGAAAGAACGTGAACACGAGTGTGCTGAGCGCGAGGCACGTGAAGAACACGAGCGTGAGGCACGTGAAAAACACGAGCTGGAAGTGCTGAAGCTGAAGCGAGACTCCTTGGCTTCAGGCACATCGGGTGCAGCTAACTCAAGTTCTTCTAGTGCTTTCTCAGCACCTGTTCTAGCAACTCCACGTCTCAAACTTCCTTCTTACAAGGAAGGCGAGCGAATCGAGCCATTTATAGCTCGTTTCAAAGACATGGCAAAGCTGTACGATCTGGATGAGGCAGCTAAGCGGCTTCAATTCCTTAGCCTGTTTGAGGGCCCTGCCCTCGACATTCTCCACAGAATTTGCGGGGATAATCTCGCGTACGAGATGATGAAGACCGCACTCATCAAAGCATACGGTTTTACCGTTGATCATGCTAGGAATCGGTTCATGAAGGCGTGTCTCCAGGAAATGGAGACAGCTGTTCAGTTCCTTGCCCGTCTCACGGCATACTTAGGCGAGTGGATGGAGAAGGACGAGACTCCCAGCACGCGAGAGGGAATGATCGACCTCGTGCTGTGCACACAGCTGGAAAAGTCGTGGCTTGCTGAGCTTATGGCCCAGCTCAAGATGTCCAAAGTGAAGGATGCAAACCAAATGGTGGAAAAGGCTGATGCTTTCTTTAGTGTGTACGGGTACGAAACTCGTAAGCAGCAGTCCTGGAACAGGACAGATACTGCTGAGTCTGGGAAGCAATCTCAGACTGAACCCCAGCATCAAGGCCATTCTCAAAATAATGGTAATGGTCCAGGCAAATGGCAGAAGGACTAGGGGCAGAATACACAGAAACCTGACTGGAAGAGGTACAACAAGTACCCAAACCAGCAGCAGTACCCTAACCAGCAGCAGTATCAGCCACGTAATGGACAAGGGGGACAAACCTTTTCAGCACCAGCCTCAGTGTATCAGAGGCAGGAGGCAAACGCAGCCTTCATTCCCCAACAGGCGCACGATGGTGCTGTCCCCACCAGCACAGGTCCTCCTTCACAGTTCTCTAGTTCCCCTCAGATGGTGAATTCTCCTCCACAGGTCGTCAATGCTCCTGCTCCCCAGATGGTAAGTACAACTCCTCATGCACCTAGTCAAAGTACGACTTCTCATGCACCTAGTTCAGGTACGACTCCTCGTGCACCTAGTTTGGGTACGACCCCTAAGGCATCAAGTCCTGTCAGATTTGAAGAATTGTGTGCCATGCAGCCTTATCAATGGCTGGCCGCTTCCTCCACAGGCCCTCCCACAGGTAACAGTGCCTTCCTTGTTCAGCCAGGGTTTGTGGGAGGTGTTTCTGTAAATGTTCTGAGAGACAATGGTTCCTCAGGTTGTACTATCAGGCAGAGTCTTGTTCATCCTGAAGAATATACAGGCAGACAGATCCAAGCTCAGCTTATTGACAGATCAGTGAGATTGTTCCCTGAGGCACGTATCCAGGTAGCATCTCCCTTTTACGCAGGTTCAAGTTGTCATGCAAGAACCTATGTTTGACCTCATTATAGGTAACATACCAGGTGCCAAGTATAGTTGCACCGTAGATGTCACTACTCAGACTTCGGCTGCAGTAACACGCGCCATGGCCAAGGCTCCCAATTGTGTCACCCCGATGGCCGCCATTGCATTGCCGCAAGATCTGATTTGTAGTCAAGATGTTGTCCAAGAACAACAATCTGACCCGACACTTGCTGTTGTGCGGAAGAAACTAAAGGGTAAAGTGACCAAGTATTCACGGGGTGGACAAGCCAGGTTCCTTCGCAAACAAGGACAGCTTTACCGTGAGTCATGAACACTCGAGGGCGAGGTTCGACTGCAGTTTGTCGTTCCCGAGAAGTACCGCCAGTCAGTATTAGAATGGGATCATTGCTCAGCATCAGGAGGTCATATGGGCAAAAAGAAAACCCAAGGCCGTATCCGTGCTGACTTTTTCTGGCCAGTAATGGGACTGGAAATAGATAGTTTTGTGCACTCCTGTAATGTGTGTTGACGTGCCACCATTCAGGAAAGTTTCCTTCCTGTGCCGTTTGAATCCATGCCCATAATCTCTGAGTCGTGTGAGAGAGAGGGCAGTGGTAATGTGGGTGCAGACCTGACGTCTCACTCGTTGGCCGAACAGGACATAATATGTCTAGGGTCTGTACATACATATGTACCGTAGCTCATAAGTGCACAGCCATGGCGATCCCAACCGAGGACACCGATGATGAATGTGCAGTCACAGCGATCCCAACCGCAGACGCACAAATGAGCAGTCGCGGCGATCCCAATCGCGGACACTGACGACGAGCCCTTATTAGTCGTAAGCATAGGGCTAGTACATATTGTATGTACCGTAGGTTAAGGGGGAAGTTCGAGACCCCACAGAGGCAATCTGAGGCTGTGCTTGAATTACCTTGTGGTCTGTCTCAAGCTGTGGGCCTCTCTGAGGATTCCCGGAGATTACACAGAAGCCACATGAGTGTTCACACTCATGCAGGGTGTTAAAATGTGACCTGTCCAAGTTTGCATAGGGATTCTCGACTTACCTTTATTAGTTATAAGTGCATAGTCACGGCAATCCCAACTGAGGACACCGATGACAAACGGGCAGTCGCGGTGATCCCAACCGCGGAAACTGACGATAAGCCCTTTGTAATAGTAACTATAACTATAAGTGTGCAGTCACGGCGATCCCAACCGAGGACACTGATGACAAACGGGCAGTCACGGTGATCCCAACCAAGGATACCGACAACGAGCCCTTTAGTAGGCGTAAGTATAGGTTAAAAAGGGCAACTATTAAGGAAATAATGGCGACCTCCTATGTACGAAACTTGCTGTTAACTGATTTTCAGCTAAAGTGTACTTTCTGTTGTGTATGGATTGATTGCTATGTGGATGAAATTGTAATTTAGTACAAATTCTCACATTGACACTATTGATGTTCCACCTTGACTCATTCCACAGGTACAGTTGCTGGGTGAAGCAGATGTCCAGGACCATTGATTGTCTCTGCTGCACGCTGCCACCTCTTCTCCTCTGCCCTCGTCGCCTTTATTATTGCATTAATTTGTATTATTATTATTGCTTTACACGTAGGTACAGTTACACTACAACTGTTACACCTACACCGTTTATCACATACTCCACGCTACATAACAATTAGTTGTCAATGTAAATGTAGCGAACTTTCGCTCAGCTTGACCTGAGTACAGGATTTTTCACTGTCGTCTTGGAGTTTTTCCCTCAAGCTTGCTTCTCTTAACGTAAGTACGAGGTTTTTACGCTCATAGGCGACAATGGTTTTCTGCTGTAACAGGATAGTACACACACCACAGTGTGAATCTTGTGTGACTAAGCTAGGGTGTATATATATATATAGTATATATATATATATATATATATATATATATATATATATATATATATAATGTTAACATTTTTCCACAGAAAAATTTGATTTTTCAGGGGCGTAATGTCACGAATTTTCTACATCCTGAAATTATGTAACGTAAATCGTGACATCGAGTGATTTTTCAGGAGCAGCGAATTATTCTGAAATGCACGAGATTTCGCTCATTTTCTCAACCGTCCACCCGCGTACTTATATTCACATCAAGTTGTCAAAACTTTCGTCATTCTTTCGCGAGTGATTGTCTTTATGTGCAGACGGTGCATTCCTCTAAGCGATAATTTCTGAATTATCGCTTCCGCCCCCCTGGCCGTTAGTCAGCCACACCCTTTTCACACGCTTCTCACGTCAGAGACTCAAAACCAGAGTCAGTCTATTTCTTAGTCTCGGGGCGTGCGGTACGCTTTATGAAAACTCGAGTGATCACTTTTCTTAGCGATTTCAGGTCTCGGTTTGTATTGGTGTGTATTCCCGAAGCTCCCACCAGCTCGGTGATCAACTACAGCAGCGGTCTCACCTATACTGATCAGTATTTTCTTTTATTTTTCCTAGGCTTAAGTTTTTGGGTTATTTAGCTATTTGTCTGAGTGTTTGAGTGAGTGCATTTCCCTTTCTTTGATTTGAATTAATTCATATAATGTAAATTTATTTTCTTGTATTCAATAAATTTACAGTTCGTTTTCTTGAGCTTTGTTAAATGTAACAGTCGTGTTTTATTTCCCCACATATTTAGTACACTTTTGCTACTCCACGTTAGCACAACTCCTTATAGTAATCACGACTGGTACTTAGGCCAGCTTTTGGTATTAATCCTTAAATCCGTTGTGCTAGCTAAGAGCTTGGCTCATCCAAGATCCTGTCTATTATTATTATTATTATTATTATTATTTTTTTAATGTTAAGGGGAGAAGCTAACTTTCTCAGAGGCCAACAGTACTGTAATACAGCCTACTTGAGTGTTTAGTCTCTGCTGTGTACTGTTGAGAAAGTCTATAAATTCTCGACTCTAGAGAATTGGCAACGTAAGCCAGCATAAAAGTGAAATCGCCACTCGATTTCACGAGTCTATTCTCTCGTAATAAATGTCTCGATAGTCATTCCTAGCACACATAGCTATACATTGTATACAGCTGTTATACAATATTACATTTTCCCCCTGACATGGTGTCTGTTGTTGTGATGGCAGTGTGTGATTGTGTAGGGTTTCTGCTGGAGAGTGTGATGCTGTTTAGTGCTTTGTAGAGTTTGCTGGTGTTTGTCTTGTGGTCAAGTGTTTGAGTTGATTATTCCAGTTTAGTGTTTGCTGTTCTGATATTTTATTGTTTATATGTGTGTCGATTTCTTGTATTTGTTGTACGGTGTCTTGTGTATGGGGTGTTGGGGAGTGTCATACGGTGTCCCATTGAATGATGAGTCCTTGAATTTCTGGTGTGAAGTTGGGGTTGTGTATCTATCTGTTGCCTCAAGGGATGTGTCTCTTCTGCATTTTGTATAATCGTATTGAAAGCGTGCACAGCGGTGTTGATGCTTGTGATAGATGTACTGTTCAGTGTTTGAAATGTTGTTCTGTTTCAGTTGTGAGGGCCTCCCAGTTGGCTCTCTTATAATTAGTGTGTGACCAGCTGGGGTGATTTTATACAAAGGAATCACCTAATTTGCGTATCTGTAAGCTGCGGCTCTGTAATCCACCGTACTTTGCCCAGTCAGTCCCTATTTTTTTTATTCCATGGAATAAACTTGAAAAACGCGGTTTCTAGGTTCCAAAGTGGCTCGTTTCCAAGGAGATTTATACTGTAATATCTCGTCACCCATGATGTATTCTGCGGCTGCTAGCCAATCACAGACAACCAAGACCCAGCAGCCAATCACAGCCTGGCCCTGGTAGCAAGTGTGCACACTACAGCTGCCATTTTTTTTTTTTTTTTTTTTTTTTTCCCCCCTCCTTTCCTGCCCTTTGCCCACTTTTTTTTTTCCCCTTTTTGTTTTTTTTCTTTTTTTTTTTTTTTTTTTTTTTTTTTTTTTTTTTTTTTTGTGGTCAAGGTTACTTCTCCTCACCTCATGCTGAGAGGTGCTAAGTTATCCCCTTCCCCTACCCACGCCATCCACTTATGCATTTTCGTCCGTCGGAGTCAGGTGAGGCCCCATAAGTATTGTTTATTTCCACTTAATTATTATTTATTTCCATTAAATACATGCACTGAATATTTCTAAGAGTGTCTGTTTGTGTTTGCTGTTGGCTAGTTAGTGCTGTAGGGGGGTTCCATGAGGGTCCAGACTAATTATCCTTTTTTCCCATTGCGGGTAGGTACCAATCTTTAATTGCCGCGGATTAGGTGACTCCGCTGTATTGCAAATTTAAAATTTGCTTGCACTTTAACCCGCCGAGTCCCACCGATGTACAATGCACGTCGCTACTTTTTTCCGCGGACGGACCCAACGACGTGCATCGTACGTCATTCAATTGCAAGGCCCATTGTGTGCACATTTTTCAACATTCGCAGGTGATTTTTGGTTGGCTTATGTGGGAGACCTTCCTCTACCTGCTGTCAATCGGGGATACTGCCTGGCCCCACCTAACCCCCCCTCCCCCCCTCTCCCCCCCACACTGGGCAATTCACCTGTTAGCTGTAACCTGGCCAGTAAAGGTATGTTGCCCCATGGTCTCTCCGTTGACGAAATTCACTGTGAAAGTGATTCCTGAGGTGGAGGGGAGGACAAAGAAACTTAAAAGCTAGAGGTAGAAACAAACAGAAGTGATGAGGTGGTAATGTCAGAAAGGAAGGTGCCATATACTGGGGTTTTGGGTGAGTGAACTATGCTTATAAATGCCTATATTATTGTGTGAGAATCAATATAGGCTTGTACTACACATAAATTCGTACCAAATCAATAAAATAAATACGTAATTTAAAGTGGCTTGAATTAGTTAACCCTTCCATAGTTCGTTTTCTTTGGCCAGGTACCCTGAAAAAGAAGGAAAACGTAAGGTTGAGTGACACTTGTATCAACATTTCTAACTTCAGGATCGTGATTTCCCTATGAATTTTCGATGTTTCTTACCAAAAGTGAAGGTTTCAGCCAAAAAACAAAAAGTCGAAAATCGGTCGGGACCTGGGGGTAGGCTGGGTAAAAAACCGGTCGGGACTGGATGGGTTAATAATGTATAGTACAGTGTGCAAATAAAGTTCACTAATCTGATGGAAATCTGGAGAGAGTACTGTATTTCCTGTTTTGATAAATTTGGACGAAGGGCAAAATGTAAACAAGCTGGTCTAGACTTCCAGGGACACACATACCACAATTTTGGAATGAGTTGATGCTTGCTTAACCGATATTATCCTACTATCTCTACATTTATTTGAGGTCAGTGGTTACGGTAGCTTTTAGTAAATGGAAATAAAAGTTGTTACAGAGAGTAGTCACCAGCTGAAGTTGATAATATGAGGTGTTGATTGTCAAAAATTACATAATAAATTAATGACACTTTTCTTTACAAGGGGAGCAGGGTGGTTCAGCGTTAAAGCACTAGACGCAAGATCGCGAGGTCAAGAGTTTGTGCCCTGCCCGGGTAGCAACCTTTGCTGGGAGGGGTAGTGCTTTCCTGTAACCCTAGCAAGGCTATATGGTCTATCTAGGTCTAGCTCGGGAGAATGATCCCCTTTTCATCACAAAAACTTAGCTCCCCTAACCTAACCCAACCCTGCCTAACATAAGTTATACTTATGTACCCTAATATTTTTAGAGTAGCCTACGTTCATTTTGTTTTGAAAAAATTTATTATTTTCCCATGTTTTTTTATGCGAGTCTTTCTGTGTTAGCATTAAACCATATTTGTTTTTAAACAATACATATCTCACTTCCTACGTACTCCTTTTATATACATACGCTGATTTCGATAAAGTTAGGTAGACTTGGCCCTCACTCGATCAACAGAACTGAAGTGTGGCCCTTGGCAAGGACTGAGTTTGACACCATTCACATAAATAATGGACACAAAGCATGAATTAATTGAATTTTAGCCAGATGATGATGATTCAGAGGTGAGTATGGCAAAGATGTTCACCGTTGATAGCATAGTGAACATAGGTAATAGACATGAAAGTCACTATGATAATCACCTTTTTCATAGTCTGTACGCTCAAATATGGGACACAAAGCATGAAATGAATAAAATGTAACCAGAAAAATGATGATTTAGAGGTGAATATGGCAAATATGTTCACCAGTTGATAGCATAGTGAACGTAGGTAACTGACATGAAAATCACTGAGAAAATCACCCTTTTCACAGCCTGTGCACTCAAATATTGAACACAAAGCATGAAATAAATAAAATGTAACCAGAAAAATGATGATTTAGAAGTGATTATGGAAAATATTTGGCAGTTGACAGTGTACTGACATGTCCGTTCTGGTTGGTTGTTACGAATATTACTCCATCACTGAAGCTCTGACAGTGGTGAAAATGCTCTTGAAGCATGTACAGTAATCCAGTGTTGAACTGCACTTAATCCTTAGCTCTGAGAATTATGATTGTTTAAACCAAAATGAACACTACCACCAGCCTTCCCGAGAACTGCTTACTCATGACGGCAGTTGAGAGAGAACTGGGGGGAGGGGAAGGGGAGCCTGGAGAGCAGGAAGCTATCATAAACACAGCTGTTTGGCGCCGCGCACCAAATTCAAACTTATGAGTAAAAAATAATCGGATTTTTTTTTTTCCCCAAACACCCAAGCCAATGATGTCCGGACGGTGGGGTGTCCGAATATTGGGCGTCTGAATAGTAGAGTGATTACTATCTATCTGTCTATCTATTGCCAGACGCCTTGATCCCGAACGGGGTGGCCACAAACAAATCGCCTCCATGTCACTCTGTCCCCTGCCATTTCACTACCCCACTCCCAACTCACACCCCCCCTCTCTCATATACCTCTCCACTCCATCCCTCCATCTCATCCTCGGCCTCCCCCTCCCTCTGGCCCCCTCCACCTCACTCACATACACACTCCTCGTCAGTCTTTCACTCTCCATCCTCTCCACATGCCCAAACCACCTTAACGTGTTTCTCCTAACGCTTCCCATCACGTCTTCAACCACACCACAATGCTCCTTCACTTCCTCATTTGTTAGTCTGTCTCTCCATGTGACTCCACATGCTCCTCTCAGATAACTCATTTCCACTGCTCTCACTCTTGACTTCTGTCCTTCCAACAGGGTCCAAGCTTCACTTCCATATGTCAGAGTTGGTATCACAATACTGTCATGTAACAACTTTTTCACGTCTATGTTCACCTCCCTGTTTCTTATCACTGCCTTCAACGAACCAGCAACCTTCATTCCCTGCTGCACCCTTTCGAGCACTTCATCCTCCAGACTTCCATCCTTACCCATCACACTGCCCAAGTACTTAAATTCACTCACATTCTCCATATCCTTCCCATCCAATCTCACCGTACATTCACTGGCTTCACTTCTCTCGAAGATCATCACTTTACTCTTCCCCACATTCACCTTTAGATTCCGTTTCTTACATACTCTCCCAGACTCATCTATCAAGCCTTGCAGCTCCCCTTCGTTTTCACTCAACAACACAGTATCATCTGCAAACAACAGTACAGGGAGTTTCCAAACACTGACCTCTCTCACTAGGGCCGGTCCAACATCCACTGCCCAACCTTGTATCTCTTTTATAACCCCATCCATATACAGATTGAACAACCATGGAGACATGACACATCCTTGTTTCAATCCAACCTTCAAATGGAAAGATTCACTCAGTTTGCCATCCACACGCACTGCAGCCTTAGCACCCTCATACATACTTTTCACTGCCTTCATCAGCTTCCCATCCACTCCATATATTCTTAATACCTTCCACAAACCTTGTCTATCCACCCTGTCATATGCTTTCTCCTGATCCATGAAGGCTGCATACAACTTCTTGCCCTTCTCTAGAAACTTTTCCACTAAGGATCTAAGAATCAATATCTGGTCTACACAACCTCTTCCCTTCCTAAAACCTCCTTGTTCTTCTCCAACTAATTCCTCAGTAATTTCCCTAACTCTGTCAATAAGTATCCTACCATATACTTTTCGTATTACACTGAGAAGGCAAATGCCTCTATGATTACCACACACTGCTTTTTCCCCTTTTCCTTTGTACAGAGAAATAATTATACCTGACTTGTAATCCTCCGGGACTCTACCCTCCTCCCAAGCCAATCTGCACACCTTCCACATCCATTCTATTACTATCTCTCCCCCATGCTTCAGCATTTCACCACACACTCCATCAATTCCTGGGGCTTTCCCCATTTTAACTTTCTTCATTGCTTCCACCACTTCCATCCTGGTGATTTCTTCCTCTTCTCACAACCCTCCTCCTCCCTGCCATTCCCCAGCCACTTATACTTGCATTACTTTCATTCTCTATGTTTAACAGCTCATTAAAGTGTTCTCTCCATCTGTTTACTTTTTCTCCCTTCTCCACTAGTAATCTACCATTTTTATCTTTCACACCCCCACTGACTTCATTGGCACCCTGTCTAGCTTTCTTTACCTCCTTCCAGAACATTTTGTTACATTCCCTCCACTTTGCACTCAAATTCCTTCCAAATTCCTCATCCACTCTCTTCTTACTCTCTCTTACTGATCTTTTCACCTCTCTCCTCCTCACTACATATAACTCTCTCGTCCGTCTCTCAGCTTCTTCGTCTCCCCTGTTCCTCATCCATTCATTATATGCTTTCTTCTTTTGTGCCACAGCCTCTCTCACCTCTTCAGTCCACCATGCTGTTCCCTGAACCCCCTTTCGTCTTCTCTGCACCCCACACACCACCTCACATGCTGCATAGATTTCTTCTGTGAATACCTTGCACACATGCTCCACGTCCCCCATCTGCTCCAATCTATATTTACCCAATCACTCCTCCACGTCCCTTTTATATTCAGCCTTTATTCCATTTACTTGTAACTTTTCTACCCTCCTTGTAACAAATACTTCCTCCTGTCCTTCCCTTCTTCTCTTCCTCCATCTTGTTTGGATTCTGATTCTGGCCACCACCAAGTGGTGGTCAGAAAGTCCACTCCCCCAACCTCTATATACTCTTACATCCATTATACATCTCATCCTTTCATCTACACACACATAGTCAATCATTGCCTTCTGTTCATTCATTCCCCCATCCTCTCTTCTCACCACTCGCCATGTATACCTATGGATCATTTTGTGCTTGAAGAGGGTATTAACTACCACCAACCCCCTCCCAGCACAAATGTCCACTAAAGCACTGCCATTCTCATCCATCTCTGCAGGCACACCCCACTCAGCAACCACTCCATGCACCTTCTCATTCCCTACTTTTCCATTCATATCTCCAATCAGAAAAACTCTCTCATTCCTTTCAAACTTTTCCAAGCAGGCTTCCACATTTGTCCAAAACTCTTTTCTCACTCTACTTACACGATCTTGCGTTGGCACATACACGCACACAATTGCCCACATTTGTAGTCCAACTTTCACTCTTACCCACACAATCCTTGACCCAACTGATCCATACTCTCTTCCATTCTCCTTCCACCTGTTGCTCACAACAATACACACTCCCTCTTTCGCCTTCTCATTCTTACCCACTCCCGCACATATACCCCATCCACATTCCCATTCTCTCACACTCTCACCTCGCTGTTTAGTTTCAGTTATTCCACATATATCCACTTTCGCAGTTTCAAGCACCTGTACAATCTCTCTCTCTTTCACCTCATCATCATACCCCTTACGTTCCAGGTCGCAATCTTTACCTCGTCCTTTGTCTGTTCCTTTATCGTCAACTTTTGGTCAGTCCTGGTCCGAGGCTTCCTTTTCGTATTTTTAGTTAGTTACTGTATATGTATATATATATATACACAGTATATATATACATATATATTTATGTATATATACACACATACAGTATAATCTTGAATTTTGACGGTTTTCATTTTGATGATTCAAACGTCGTTGGCATGTTTAGCACTACCCCTTCGCCAATTTTGAGTAGAAAATCGCCGATTTTGATGCGCTGCGAGGTGGGAAAACTGCAATGTAAGCTGATTTTCACTTGGCAGTGGTCATTTTGCGACTGTGCAGCCCTCTACAGATGCTGCTTAGCTTTCAGTTGCTTGTTTGCTGTAAACAGTGCAGCAAGTGCTTTCATTTCGATTTCGACAAGTTTTTTTTTTGCTGTACTTTACTGTACACCCCAGTACAACCCAAGCATGGAGCAACGACCTAGTACAAGTGTAGCCAAGGGTAGCAGCCCCAGGCAACAGCAAGGGTCTGCTGAAGCAGCCCTAAAGGAGAAGAGAGACTATCGGTAAGGCCAGAAATACTCCAGATATAGCCTGGTGGACTTAGCCAAGATTGTGGAGTATTTGGACCAAGGCATGTCTTCTGTTGAGATACGACGCCTGACTGGAGCCCCAGAGAGTATATTCGCACATTGAAGAAAAGGAGGAGTGAAGTGAAGAAGCAGGTGGAGATTGGGAAGAGGTTTTTCGCTGGCCATGCTAAGATCAGTGCAGACACAATGGAATTCATGAGGCTTATGGGCATTACTGAAGGTTATTAAGTTGACTGTGTACCTTCTTTACCCCTGCACGGTTGTTGACTTTATATACGGATTTATTTGCCCGTGCTAAGTACAGCTCTCATACAGCTCTTGTCAGTAGAGTGGAGTCAAAGGCTTTTCATTTCGTTAACTCTCCTCCTCTTACTGGCTCCCTTCAACTTCTGTCTCGTCACTGCACTGTTGCATCTTTATCTCTTTTCTATCCCCAGTTCAATGGTCACTGCTTCTCTGAACAGTCTGCTTGCATCCCTCCACCTCTACGATGGTGCGAAGCACCCGAAGTACACTGTAGCACCAGTCGAGCAGAGCAGTACTCTCGAGGTGGATGGAAAGCTGATGACAGGGAGAGTTGGAGCTCCTGTTTCATCAGCCCTTGGGACTAGTTCCCGACCATCTGCCTTTGCTGAACTTTTTCAGTGTTTCAGTTACACGGAGAGTAGGACAGCATGCTCCCCAATACAAGTTTCTTTAACTGTCAACACCAAACTACATGCACAGTACACACTGCACTACCTTTTCAAATTTTTTAAAAAATGGCATCTAATAATAACAGTGCCTCGTAGTCCCCGGGGAGGGAGGGGGGGATAGAGACCATAAATGCCCCTACCATCCGCCCCTCTTCTGGTGGTGACTCATGCCTGGAACCACTGTCTGACTCACTTCTTCATTTCTGCAACATTCGCGGCCTTTCTTCTAACTTTCTGTGGAACACAATCACTCCTACTTCATTTCTGCAACATTCGCGGCCTTTCCTCTAACTTTCTGAGGAACACCATCACTCCTCCTCTAAACCTCACCTTCTCTTCTTAACTGAGACTCAGCTGTCTGAGGCAACTGACAGCAAACACTTTTCTGTATCCTCCTACTTTCTCTATACTCACTTCAAAGCCAAAGGTGGCTGTTGTGTATATGTACGCAACGACCTATCTTGCTCTCGTGTTCCTGAACTTGATTCTTCTGAATTCTCTACTCTCTGGCTTCGGCTCTCTTGTCATTCTCTGACTAAATATATCTGCGCTGTTTACTTATCACCTAATTCTACTGACTATCAAAAATTCTTTGACTATCTTACTTCTACAGTGGAACACATTCTATTCATTTCTCCTTTCTCTGAAATCTCCATTTTTCGAGATTTCAATGTTCACCACCACCTTTGGCTCTCCTCTTCTTTCACTTATCCACCTGGTGAACAAGACTACACCTTTTCTCTCCTTAATGACCTAGAGCAACTTGTACAGCACCCTACCCGTATCCCTGACCGCCTTGGAGAGAGCTCCAACATACTTGACCTCTTCCGTACAACTAATGCTTCTGCTTACTCTGTTAATCTTTTCTCTCCGTTGGGCTCCTCCGATCATAACCTTATTATCTTAACCTGTCGTATTACTCCATTGCGGCCTGTGGACCCTCCAAAGAAACGCCGTCTGTGGCACTTTGGAGCTGCAGATTAGGAGGCCCTCAGGCAGTACTTCTTTGATTTTCCCTGGAATGATTATTGCTTCCATGGCCGGGAGCCATATGTGTGTGCCTTACGCATTACAGATGTTATTCTCTCGGGCATGGAAGCATACATTCCTTTCTCATATCCTTTGTCTAATACAAGAAAGCCTTGGTTTAATCACGCTTGTTCTAAAGCTGTCTGCAACAAGGAGAGAGCTTATAAAAGGTACCGGAGCCAACCCACCCCTGAATCATATCTTTCTTATGTTCCTGCCTGGAATCGTGCTAAGTCTGTTCTTTGCTCTGCTAAAAGCAGTTTCATCCACACTAAATGTTCTCAACTCTCCAACTCAAATTCTTCACGCTTCTTCTGGCACCTTGCCAAAAACCTTTCTAACAACTTTACCTCATTATCCTTCCCTTCTCTTTTGTACTCTGATGGCTCTGTAGCTATTTCTTCTACTGGTAAAGATCTCTTCGCTCAGACTTTCTCCTCCAGTTCCACCTTAGACGATTCCGGTGCTGTTCCTTCATCACTTCCTCCCTCAGACTTCCTTTTGGCTGACATTAAAATTTCTTCAGCTGATGTATTTTCAGCCATCACTGGCCTCATTACTAACAAGGCATATGGGCCTGAGGGGGTCCCTCCTGTTGTCCTCAAGAACTATGCTTCTGTGCTTACACCCTGCCTAGGTAAACTCTTTCGCCTTTGTCTGTCAACTTGTACCTTTCCCTCTTGCTGGAAGTTTGCTCTCATCAGTCTGTCCCAAAGAAGGGTGACCATTCCCAACCCTCTAACTATCGTCCAGTTGATTTAACATCATGTGTTTCAGAAATGTTCGAGTCTATTCTTAACAGAAAAATTTTAAAGCATCTTTCCTATCACAACCTTCTTTTTGATCGTCAGTATGGGTTCCGTCAGGGACATTCCACTGGCGATCTTCTCACTTACCTTTCAGACTCCAGCTCGTCATCCTTTCGGGACTTTGGCGAAAGCTTTGCTATTGCACTTGACATCTCAAAGGCTTTTATCGAGTCTGGCATAAATCTTTAATTTCTGAAGTACCATCTTACGGTTTCTATCCTTCTATCTGTGTCTTCATCTCTACCTTCCTTTCTGGTTGTTCTATAGCCGCTGTTGTAGACAGCCATTGCTTTTCTCTTAGATCAATCAACAGTGGTGTTCCTCAGGGCTCTGTGCTATCACCAACTCTCTTCCTTTTATTCATCAATGACCTTCTGAACTGTACATCTAACCCTGTCCACTCTTATGCTGATGATTCCACCCTTCACCTTTCCATTCGGTTCCTGCAACATCCATCTCAGCAGTTACTTCAACAGACAAGGGATGAGGCTATGACACACCTAATGTCTGACTTGGCTCACATCTCTGACTCGGGTAAAAATAATATTGTTGTTTTTAATGCATCAAAGACTCAGTTCTTACACGTATCAAGCTGATAAAACCTTCCACAGGATTACCCACTGATGTTTAATAATGTCCAGCTCATTCCTGCATCATCCTTGAACATGCTTGTGTTTCATTCATTTGGGATTTGTCTTGGAAAGAACATATTACGACTTGTGAAATCTGCTTCCAAGAGATTAGGTGTGCTAAGCCGACTCCGAACTTTCTTTACCCCTGCACAGTTGTTGACTTTATACACGGGTTTTATTCGCCCGTGATTGGAGTACAACTCTCATGTGTGGGGAGGCTCCCCACATACATCCCTTCTCAATAGGGTGGAGTCAAAGGCTTTTCGTCTCATTAACTCTCCTCTTCGTACTAGCTCCCTTCAACCTCTGTCTCTTCGCTGCACTGTTGCATCTTTATCTCTTTTCTACCACTACTTCAATGGCCACTGGTCCTCTCAGCTGTCTGCTTGCATCCCTCCACCTCAATGACGGGCACGTAGTACCTGTCTAGCAACAACCTCCCATCCCTTTTCTGTCCAACTCTCTAATGCAAGAGTTAACCGTTACTCCCAGTCCTTCATTTATGCAACTGGTCAGCTCAGGAACTGTCTTCCTCTGTCTGTATTTCCTACTTCCTATGATTTCCAGTCTTTCAAACGCAGTGTGTCCAGTCATCTCGAAATGAATGGATCTTGAATTTGGCTCTCTTTTGTATTGTTTTTGTTTATTCTGGGAGGGAACAGTTTGCAGGCCCTTTGCCCTTGGTTCCTTCCTTGCATTAAAAAAAAAAAAATCTCGTCCCTTTTCTGTCCAGTTCTCAAATACAAGAGCTAACCGTTTCTCCCAGTCCTTCATTTATGCAACAGGTCAGTTCTGGAACTGTCTCCCTCTGTTTGTATTTCCTACTTCCTACGATCTCCAGTCTTTCAAACGCAATGTGTCCAGCCATCTCGAAGTGAATGGATCTTGAGTTTGGTTCTCTTTTGTATTGTTTTTGTTTTTTTTTCTTGGAGGGAACTGTTTGCGGGCTCTTGGCCTTTGGTTCCATCTTTCTTGCATTAAAAAAGGGAAAAAAAAGGTGTTTTTGAAAACATCATCATCGAGGATAATGTGGAAGATGCTGAAACCGCTGATGTGGACATGCTAGAGGACAAGGACTTCGATTTTGTGGGTTTTGGATTGGATGTGGCTTCGTTGGTGAGGCCAGCTATATCCAACTAATCCACCTTACCCCACATTCCATCTCAAGCATCTACCCAAGCCACCCAGAACCTCCTATTTTGGTCAGTAGTGTAGTATACTTATTTAGGCTATATTTTATTATTTGTATGCATTAACTTGAGTTTGTAAGTGAAAAAGGGAAGTTTTAAAAGTCAAGGTTGGCCAGCCGCAAGACCGTACTAATTTTCTGCATAAGAATTTTAGCGTAAATTTTGACATTTTAAATTTCGTGCAGGGGTTGGAGAACCGACTGTCGAAATTCGAGAATATGCTGTACACACACCCATACATGTGGTGTATATACACATATACATATATATACATATACAGTAGGCGCGGAAAGTACTGGCGCCATCTTAAAAAAAGAAAACATTCTTGTGGTTAGCAAGGAGAAACAAATAAATTAACACTCACCATTGAATTTAGTATTTACTGGCATTCCCCTTCACCTTTATTATCTTCTTAAGGCGTCTGGGGAGACTGATGGCGTAGTTTTGCAGAACAGACGGACTAAAACTGCTCCATAGCTGCTTGACTGCAGCCTCAAGTTTAGGCAAAGATGATGTGTCCATACTACGCAGCTGCCGCTTCATGTGCGCCCATAAATTCTCAATGGGATTGATATCTGGGCTGTTTCCGGGCCAATCTCGAATAAAGGGAACCTCACAGTCTGTTAGCCACTGTTTCACTGACTTTGCAACATGTGCAGGGGCAGAATCTTGCATAAATACTCTTGCCTTGGTTTTATCAAAAGAGTCACTTAAAACATCACATAAGAGCTCCAAATAATTGTTCTGGTTCACTTTTTCATTTGCAGGTAGAATTACCAAC
>JAGKTI010002061.1:32403-51972 GCA_018397915.1 Birgus latro
GTCAACACTTTCCGCACCTACTGTATATACACACACACACTCACACTATCAGGAATCCATCAGTTATCTGGACGCTCCATACCCGTACATAAATGTTCTGGCTTTGGCGGTCGGCCAGCTTACAAAGTGATAAAAGACCAATGGGTGGCTCATTGGCTTCTCTGTCCACGTGCTGGTAATAGACCATTTCCCACAAGCAGAGCAAATAAGGTTGTCCAGCTTCCTACCGAATGGTCCAAATCCCTCAGCCACCCCAGTCACCAGAAACATATTTGCAGTGTGTGCAGCCGTGGCTCAGTGGGTTAGAGCGCTCCGCTCTGGCCGTAGGGTCGGAGGATCGAATCCACCCAAGGGTCATTGGTAGACATCAGGAAGGGCATCCGGTCATAAAATGCTACACGCTCCAATCCAAAAAGGCCGACGCATGCAAGCATGTTGCACCCTTCAAAAACTAAACGAAACGAGGAAAACAGCGTAACCCACAAGCTCTGCAAGAATGGCTGTCCTGCTCCCTGCCGAACGGGTGAAATCCCCCAGCCACCTGGATTAGTTGGAAACTCCCGAGACCCCGATGTATGGGGTACCAGTGTTTGTGCCACTTTGTGACATTTGCCTGGGTGAGCGAAAAGGACCCTTGCACTCGTAGGTCACTGTGTCGCTTTTTCCTTGCATGCACGTTGCCAAGCGTGGGTAGAAACATGGCAGCGCAGCACACTCTCCAACACTACTGCACCTCAGTTCTCGCATTTGTCTCTCCATGTATGGACATGCTTGGCTGAGGTAAAAATGACAGCTTCCATTGTTGTGTTTGCGGTGCTGCCCTATCTTCTGCGGGCCTTAATCCTCCTCTGTGGTGTTCTCATGTGTGTGATGATGGTCTCACCATCACCCGAGAAATGTAAGTGAAGGGTTTTGACTCTGGAGAAGAAGCCTGAAATATTGGGCAAAGTTGACGTGGGCTGGCGAACTTCACGCATTCCGCCTGAATATGACTTGGCCCATTCAACCTTGTTTAACATCATGAAATCACGGGACAAACTGACTCAGTACGGACAGGACTACGGTCATTCCACTCAAAAAGGCGACTGGAAGGTGATGTCCCAGTCCTACCACACCCACTTCGACCAGTTGACTTTGGTTTGGTTCCGCCAGCAATGGGGTGCTGGCATGCTTGTACATGGGACCGAGTTGAATGCTGCAGCTGAGAAGTCTGCACGTCTGCACAACATACATGACTTCAAGGCATCCGAGGGTTGGTTCTTCCTGTTCAAACTTCGACATGGACTTACTGGCCGTAAGGCATATGGTGAGACTTTGTTCGTGGCAGTGGAGGATGTTGAGCCATTTCACCAGAAAATGCAGCACCTGATCGAGAATGAGGGCCTTGCTCTTGGACAAGTGTACAGTGCTGACAAAGCTGGCCTGTTCTTCCATTCCTTGCCCACCAACACCCTGGTAGAAGAGTTGGAGAAGACAGTGCCAGGTTGGAAGTTGTCCAAACAATGGTATTTTGCTATGCCAATGCTAATGGGATGCACTGCCTCAAACCCTTTTTTGTTGGACATGCAAAACAGCCACACTGTCTCTGTGGGTTGGTGAATAGCCTGCCTGGTGTGTGGTACCAATCTGTGAAGGCCTGGTTTACCACAAATATCTTCAGAGATTGGTTCCACGGACACTTTTTCAAGGAGGTTATCCGTAATCAAACGGAGGAACTTGGTATCCCTGGTGGCCAGGTGAAGGTTCTCCTGATCCTCGACAATGCTCCTGCACATCCGTTGGAGAAGGATTTGGTTGCTGATAATGACCGTACCATATTTGGTGCATGTTTCAGCCACCTAATACAACTGCTTTCATTCAACCAGTGGACCAAAGTGTTATCATGGCAGCCAAGAGACTACCGTCTGAGGTTCCTCGACGAGGTGATGGTGGTGCTTGAGGACAGGGAAGGGGTCGACACACGTGAGGAGCTGACCTTGGAGAATCTGCAGCATTACATAATCTGTGGTGTTCAGCTGGGCCAATGCTTGGAAGAAAGTCACCATCTGGACCAATGCTTGGAAGGAAGCCTCCATCAAAACCTTGGAAAGTGGTTGGTCTCGTCTCCTTCAGGGATGCAAAGCCATGCACGACTTTGAAGGATTTTACATGGATGATTTCCACCTTTGGCTCTGAAACACAGGCGAGGATGTGGATGTTGATTGGTTGGATGATAACGGTGGTGATCCAGGTTATCAGACGTTGTCTGATGAGGAGAACACTGCTGCTGTCTCTGCGGGGCCGACAGGAAAGCAACGAGGATGAGGACGAGGACCCTGATTTTGGCCACCCCACCACTTCATCACTCTCTCGTCTTGGTTTCCCACGGGCTGGCATTGAGCAGGTGCTTGAATATGCCAAGCACCCTCATTGTGACAGGAAGTTGGTGCCACTCAAGCTGGCGATGGATCTACGGGCAGTCAGTGACTCTGTCATCCTCTGACAGAATCACTGCACCTATCATCAGACAAAGATCTACTCCTTCTTCAAGCCTGCCACCCCTACGAGTGCCAGCCCCTTCTCCCCACCACCACCACCACCCTCTCGACCTCACTTTTCACTCAAGGAGCCACAACCAAGCACATGGACATCCGTTGAGTTGCTGTTAGACACGAGCTTGCGGCTGTCTTCAGAGATTCGTGCGGTTGTTAGGGCTCCATCACCGTGCCGCTTGTCCCCACCCATTGGCCGGCTTAAGCAGATGGAGGAGGAGTCTTTGACCTATGCTAAGTGGCAGTGATACCTACTAGACCACATGGGATACCTGGAAACCTGCTGCAGCCTGGCAGGTTACTACACCTGTCTGCCGTTCACTGGGTGGTAAGTGTACTTTTTTTTATTGTTTATGCCTTGTTTTCTTAATTTTCTTTATTGTTTATGCATTGTTTTCTTAATTTTTAGGATTATATTGCATATTCCAATGTGTGTTTTGATGTCTAGAAACAACCAAAAAAACGCAAAACTGCCAAAATTAGGAGGGGTACCATACGTGGTCCTTATGTGTCAACAAGTGGGTTGGTGGAGGGTTAGTGCCCCTCCCTGTAAAACAAATAACTCAAAAGTCAAATGGCCACTCTGTATGGAATAATGGTGTCTGGCAATAGATAGATAGACTGTGCATGTAGGTTGGGTTTTTGTGGATTTGCTGCTGTTTATGCAGTGTTTTCTATGTGTGTAGAATTATATTGCATATTGCATTGTGTTTTTATATGTCAAAAAACAGCCAAAAGACCACAGAACACTGCCAAAATTAGGAGGGATACTGCACATATTGGTTGAGTGTAGGTGGTTGGCTGGGTATAGGCTGGGTATGGATACAGTAGAGGATATTGTTCGGTATCCAGGCACTGCCCATATCTGGTTATGCTTTTGGCTCTGTTATGTCAGGCAATCAAAGGATTACTGTATATAGCATGAAATCCTGTCTCTATACGGTCTGTGATTGAAGTTAATGGTGGAGATTCCCCTGTATAACTGAAACATTTGGATGTTCTTTGGGTGGGGCACTGTACATGTAGGTTGGGTACAGGTAGGGTATGGGTACAGTAGAGGATATTGCTCCATATCTGGACATTGCCTGTATCCGGTTGTTCCTATGGATCTTTTACTTCAGATAATCAAGGGATTACTGTACATAGACAGATATTGAAAAACAGATAGATACATCTTTATCTCACTTCTGGCACTACTTCAGTGGTTACTGCTACCCTGAACTGTCTGCTTGCATCCCTCAACCATTACGGCGGGCACATAGCACCCATCTAGCAGCAAACTCTCATCCCTTTTCTGTCCAGTTTTCTAGTGCAAGAGTCAACCGTTATTCCCAGTCCTTCAGTTATGGAACAGGTCAACTCTGGAACTGTCTCCCTCTGTCTGTATTTTCCACTGCCTAAGATCTCCAGTCTTTCAAATGCAATGTGTCTGGGCACCTCAAAATGATCGGATCGTGAATTTAGCTCTCTGTTATTTTGTTTATGTTTTTCTTGGAGGGAAAAGTTTTCTGGCTCCAGGCCTTGGTTTCTTCTTCCTAGCATAAACACACACACACACACACACACACACACACACACACACATGAAATGGAAGAGGGCCATTGTGGTACCATTTTGCAAAGGAGGGAATAAGGATGAACCCCTGAATTATAGACCAGTGTCCCTGACCAGCATGGCCGCAAAATTGTGAGAGAGAATCTTGAAAGACAGCTAGATAAAATATCTGGAGGAGATGCACATTTTGGCAGAAAGTCAGTTTGGATACAGAAATGTAAGGTTGTGTCTCTCTAATTTGTTGAGCTTGTACTCAAGGCCGATTGACATGCTACAGGAGAGAGAGAGTGGTGTGGATTGTGTGTACAGGCAAACCTTGGTTTAACAATGCAATTGGTTAAGTAAAAACCCATCGTTAGGTGAGGTATCGTAATTGAGCCTTGGGTTTCCCCCCTAACCAACTCGCCCAAACAAGTCCAAAGAAAAGTTTAAAGCCAATTTAAATGGCCTATCAGCTGTAATAGTAGCTAACTTAAGCCTAAAACCAGTGCCCATCTCGCTTGTACCCAGTCAAGGTCACTAGAGAATGCGATCTCCGACTCGTTTTCAAACTCGGTAGAGAAGGAAGGAGCAGCATTGTATACAATTCCACCATCAGACAGTCCGGGGACAATTAAATAAACATCTGTTATGCATAGTAATAATGTATTTTTTTTTTTTTTTTTAATGCAAGGAAGAAGGAACCAAAGGCCATGGGCCTGCAAACTGTTCCCTCCAAGAACAAACAAAAACAACACAAAAGGAAAGCCAAATTCAAGATCCTTTGTTCATTTTGAGATGCCTGGACACACTGCGTTTGAAGGACTGAAGATCACAGGAAGTAGGAAATACAGACAGAGGAAGACAGTACCAGAGTTGACCAGTTGCATAAATGAAGGACTGGGAATAACGGTTAACTCTTGCATTAGAGAGTTGGACAGAAAAGGGATGAAAGTCATTGCTAGACGGGTGCTACGTGTGCGTTGTAGAGGTGGAGTGATGCAAGCAGACAGTTCAGGGGAACAGTAGCCATTGAAGTAGCGATAGAAAAGAGATAAAGATGCAACAGTGCGGCGAAGAGACAGAGATTGAAGGGAGCTAGTAAGAGGAGGAGAGTTAATGAGACAAAAGCCTTTGTACTCTAAACAGGGGCGAATAAAACCCGTGTACAAAGTTAACAACTGTGCAGGGGTAAAGAAGGTTCGGAGTCGGCTTAGCACACCAAATCTCTTGGAAGCTGATTTCCCAAGAGATGTAATATGTTCCATCCAAGATAAATCCCTAGTGAATGAAATGCCTAGCATGTTTAACGATGATGCAGGAACGAGCTGTACATTATTAAACATCAGTGGGTACTCCTGTGGAAGATTTTGGCGGGTTGATAGGTGTAAGAATTGAGTCTTTGATGCATTAAAAACAACAATATTATTTTTACCCTAGTCAGAGATGTGAGCCAAGTCAGACATTAGGTGTACCATAGCCTCATCCCTCGTTTGCTGAAGTAACTGCTGAGACGGACGTTGCGGGAACCGAAAGGAAAGGTGAAGGGTGGAATCATCAGCGTACGAGTGGATAGGGTTAGAGGTACAGCTTAGAAGGTCATTGATGAATAAAAGGAAGAGAGTTGGTGATAGGACAGAACCCTGAGGAACACCACTGATGATAGATCTGGGAGAAAAGCGATGGCCGTCTACAACAGAAGCTATAGAACGACCAGAAAGGAAGCTGGAGATGAAGGCACAGATAGAAGGATAGAAACCATAAGAGGGCAGTTTAGAAATTAAAGATTTATGCCAGACTTGATCGAAAGCCTTTGAGATGTCAAGTGCAATGGCAAAGCTTTCGCCAAAGTCCCGAAAGGAGGATGACCAGGAGTCCGAAAGGTAGGTGAGAAGATCGCCAGTGGAGCGTCCCTGACGGAACCCATACTGACGATCAGAAAGAAGGTTGTGATAGGAAAGATGCTTTAAAATTTTTCTGTTAAGAATAGACTCAAACACTTTTGAAACATAGGATGTTAAAGCGATAGGACGATAGTTAGAGGGTTGGGAGCTGCAAATTGTTGTGACGGACAAGGGTTCATGTTTTGACTTGGAAATCTTTTGACAGGGAATGCGATCAGTGATGCAATTGGGATAGTCTTATCAATTGTTCCTCCTTATGTCGCTTTAGTTACTGTTCTGGTTGCTGAGCTCCTTTATTTTATTTTTTTGTTTTCTTAAATTTGTTTAGAAATTCCTTTGTATTTTGTCATTGTAGTTACTGTTCTGGTTGCTGAGCTCCTTTATTTTCTTCTCTTGTTTTCCAAAGTTTGTTTAGAAATTCCTTTGTATTTTCAAAGAATTTTCCCTTGAACAGCCTGAAGGTAAACACATGATTTATCAATGATGCGATCAGGATAGCCTTTTCAATGGCCCCTTTTTATGTTGTTGTAGTTACTTCGCTGGTTGCTTAGCTCCTTTATTTTCTTCTCTCTTATTTTCCAACATTTATTTAGAAATTCCTTTGTATTTTCAAAGCATTTTTCCCTTGAACAGTGTGAATTTAAACACATGATTTATCGATCGTTGATGCAATCAGGATAGCCTTTTCAGCGGCCTTTGTTTATGTCGTTTTAGTTACTGCTCTGGTTGCGGAGCCCCTTTATTTTCTTCTCTCTTATATTCCAGAATTTATTTAGAAATTCCTTTGTATTTTTAAAGCATTTTTCGTTGAACAGCCTCAATGTAAACACGTGATTTGTTGATGTCACAGTTTTCATCAGTGCATGAAATATTTACTCCTTAAGGCTTTCATAATTACTGTATTAATATATATTTATAATTATTATTATGTATTCCATCACATGTTAGATGTTCAATGGTCAGAGATGAAATATTCATAGTTGAGTCGCCTAGTTGTCCACAACTAGTATTATAGTCAAGGTACAGTGGTATTTCTACCCCCATCATTCCGGGATATCACATCTAGGGGTATCATAAATCAGGGTTTGCCTGTACTTAGATCTGGAGAAAGCCTTTGACAAGGTACCTCATAAGCAACTAATGTGGAAATTGGAGCACATAGGAGGACTAAAGGGGAACCTCTTAGAGTGGATGATAGACTTCAAGAGGGACCAACAGATGATGGCAGTAATAAAGGACAGGATGTCTGGGTAGAGGGAAGCAACAAGTGGAGTCCTGCAGGGCTCAGTGGTGGCACCCACAATGTTCCTAATTTACATAAATGATACGGTAGATGGAATGAACAGTTATGCAAGTCTGTTTGCAGACAATGCAAAGGTCATGAGGAGAGTAGAAGTTGAAGAGGGTTGTAAAATGCTGCAGGAAAATCTGGACAGGACTTACGATTGGAGACTGGTATGGGAAATGAAATTCAAGGCTAAAAATTGCAAAATATTGGAAATGAGTAAAAATACTAAGAGACCACCACTGAATTACTCCATAGGAAAGAAACCAATCACAAAAGCTGGAGAAGAGAAGGACCTGGGAGTGTTGGTCTAGGATTATTTGTCACCCGAAAAACATTAAAAAGATTTTCAGAGAGACAGATAAGCTCTTGACACACAGAAGAGTGGCACTTCAGTACATGGATGAGATAATGAAAAAATTAATAGTGGCTATGATCTGCCCCAGGTTAGAATATGTGGCAGTGGTGTGGTTCCTACATAAAAAGATAGATATAAACAAGATCCAGAGAATACAAAAACCAGCAACCATGATGGCCCCCAACCTAGCAGATCTGTCGCACAATGAAAGACAAGAAAAGCTGGGTCTGCATTCCTTAGAAGAAAGAAGAGAGAGCGATGACATGACTGCAGTGTTCAGGGCCATGATGGGAGTAGACAAAATTGACACGAGATCTCATTGTATGGGACTGGGGAGCAACAAGAGGACATGGTAAGAAATTGAAAAAGACAAGTTGTTTGAAGGATATCAAAAAATACAGTTTTCCATGCAGATGCATTGACCTGTGGGATATCCTGGACAAAGAGATCGTCCAGTCCAAAAACTTAAATAAGCATAAAGCAAAGTTTGACTGGTTGAAACACAGAGACAGGACCCCAGAAATGTACCTCATTTCCTGTATATCATAAACAGGTAAACACACACACACACACATGTATATAAATTGTCTTTTTCTTTTCTAGGTGGAGAGGACACACACACACACACGCACACCGCCTGCTGGCTCAGTGGTAACGTTCTCGCTTACCATCTGGTAGACAGGAGTTCGCGCCTCGCTCAGATTGTGAAAAGTTTCACTGACAAAGTCGGTGGTTACTATCCCCCTTGAGCAAAGGGATGGGTGTGTGTGTGTGTGTGTGTGTGTGTGTGTGTGTGTGTGTGTGTGTGTGTGTGTGTGTGTGTGTGTGTGTGTGTGTGTGAAGGTCACGGCCTTGCCCTTGGATCGGGCTATATGAGTTCTTAGCTCCCTTCCGGGAGTGTAAAAATCTGACAGTCACGACCATCAAGTGATCCTGACTGACCCAGTGAATTACACACACACACACACACACATGCATACACATGTATACAAAATTGTCTTTTTCTTTTCCAGGTGGAGAGGAGGTGTTTTCCAATCCTTTAGCTCCTCCTGGGGAAGCTGTTATAGATGACCGGTAAGGACAGTTTTACATAATTGTTTGAAGTCAAATATGTTGAAGGTGTTTGTTTTTCTCATTTCTGTAGCCTAATGTTAACTTTTTCCCCATGTAAAGGTAGAGAAGGCATCCAAAAGAAACTAGCGCATAGACCTTGTACTGTGAATGAGAACTCCGTTACACATTACAGGCAGGATTTGTTTCTCATTTATGTGTGTAATTTACATCCAGTAAGAGTAGGTAAAGTACAGGGAAGAAATGAATGAGAAAGAATTGTATAAGCTGTGATGCACATTTTCTTTAAACTAAGGTTTTCATATATTTAATTCTGTCACTGCTTGTGAAGATGATTGGTGGTGGCAACCATCATCCACTCACTTGATGTAGTGCTGCCTACTTCTTCCTTTACCTTTGTCATTCATTTTCTATGTCTGCCCTCGTCTGTTCGTATTTCTCCCGTCTTTCCTGTCACTTCTTATTACTCTTCTTTCCTTCTCAGGTGGCTTTAATTAAGTGATAAGCCTGATTGTTTCCTTTAATCCAGGAAACCATTTACAACGCTGAGTGTTAACGATATAACCAACTTATATGTGTTCCTTACCAACAAGTGGGTTGGTGGAAGGCTGGTGCCCCTTCCAGTAAAACAACCTACTCAAAGACAGACGGCCACCCCGTATGAGATTATGGCGGATGGCTGTAAATAGGTAGATAGACTACACGTAAATCATGTAAATAACCTTTAATTCTGCTGGTATCATTTTCTGCCCTTGAAGTTTTCGTCAAATGACAAATTGGAAATACTGTATGCATTTTTTTTATGATACAATTTTAGTGCACAAACAAAATGTTCTGCTATGTATGTTTAACATGTTTATTATTACACCTAGAAAATGTTGGTACAGTAATCCCCACTTATCCAGACACTCATTATCCATACGATCCATAACCTGAACGCTGTGATTTGGCTGTATTAAATCATTATATGTACATTTTTCCTTTTTATTGGGGTAAATTACTTGCATCCTGGAGGAAATTATGGTTGTGCGAACATTTTTGCCCGACCTGCTGGGTATCGCACAGTGGCGCCGCGCTGTCTGGCGCGGTAGTTCACCCAGCGTCCACTAGAGGCCCCCTCAACCATTCCCAGTATGTGTACATGTGTGCTTGTATGTACTGTACATATGTGTGTATATTTGTGAGCGAGGAAAAGACTGTTTATTCATACATATGAGCATGTTTCATGTGTGTGTGTACGAGAGAGAGAGAGAGGTGAAAGTGAAAATGAAACTAAAGAGTAATGTGAAAGTAAAAGAAGGGAAGGTGAAAGTGAAAGTGAGTGAACATAAGGTAAGTGTGAAAGTGAGAAAGTAAAGATGCACATGAAGGTGTACATGAAAATGAAAGTAGTAGTGAAAGTGTAAAAGGTGAATGTGAAAGTGAGCATGTAAGTGAATATGAAGGTGAATGTGACTGTCAGAGTGAACATGAAAGGAAAGGTAAAAATGAAAGGGAAGGTGAAGATGAAGGTGATGAAGACAAAAATATGTGAAGTAAAAATGAAAGTGGAAGTGCCCAGCGCAGAGAGAGAGAATAAATACAGGAATGACATAAGTGGTGTCCATTCGAATAAACAAACGAGGAGATAAGGCATAACATGGCCCCTCCTCTCCTTTTCCATTCCCGCCCTCTTTCCCTTGCCCTCCCCCTCTCTTCAGAGAAAGAAAGAGAAGCAGACCTCTCTCTCTCTCTCTCTCTCTCTCTCTCTCTCTCTCTCTCTCTCTCTCTCTCTCTCTCTCTCTCTCTCTCTCTCCTCCTTCATTCCCTCCCTCCCTGCTGAGCTGTATAATATGGAGTGGCTTTCTCATAGGTAACACATCATAGCTTATGTAGCCACCGCCAGGGCGGCGCTGGTATAGCGGCAGCCATGTTACACCACGCCTGATGCCCGCGTTTTTGTACTGAGCTGCTCTGTGGGTTTTTTAAAGCAGCTGATGATTCCGGAATATATAGTGCCATGGTCCACTGTGCAGCTGACAGAAAATTGGGCACAGGAATTCATCAAAGAGAGATGGCGTTACATTTCACAAGTTAGAAATATATTTTGTTGCAAATTCTGTAACATTCCTGCTCCCTGGAGTGGGGCGGGAAGATTCTTCCCCAATATCCCTGCATGAATGAGACCACTAAAACAGGCCCATTTATCTCCAGTCTTTCTCTCCATGCCCTCTTCTGTTCACTCTCTCTTGTAGATATTTCCATGTTTCTTCCGGCCTTTATCAATCTGGATATTCGTTTTCATGGCATGGATAGTTACATAAAAGGTAAGCTCTGCACTGCAGCAACCTATGGCGTTGTTTTATACTCATTGGCTAGGTTAATGTACCCCTTATAATTCGTTCAAGCAGGCAGAGAAAAATATATAATCCATATATGTATTTGTATTATAAGTGACGAGTGTATAGTAATAACTACTGGTTAGTGCAAATAAAGTATTTGAATTTGAGTGATGGTGTTTCAACATGGTGGCCAAAATCACACACCCGCGGCAGAGATAGCCTCTCCATACTATAGAGCTTAGTGTTCCTCCCTCCCCCACTCTCTCTGGGAGGGAGAGAGAGAGAGAGAGAAAATAAGTACAGGAATGAGATAGGCAAGTGCATTTGTCGCCAAGCCTCAAACGTCTCACATCACTTCCTTTTAGAAGTCTGGGCGCAAATCAGACGGATGCAGTGCCGAATGAAAGGCTATGGGCTTCCCCGGCATGCCGATGTCAACCGTTTGATGGGTCTGCTTGACCGTGGTAATTGCTTGGCTATGGTAGTAGTAGTAGTTGTTCCTTAGGCAGTCTGGCCGAACAGCCCCGAGTCCCTAAGGAAGGCCATGGCCGAGACCGGGCTTTCCCACCGAGCTCTCAAGGAGTGTATGTTGTGTTGTTGGCGTAGGTGATTGTGTCCAATGCAGTCTTACATAATGTGCTTTATAGTATGAGGTGCTACATCCTGGACAGGCATCACCAATGGAGCCATCCAGCCTCTTCTGATAACCTAAGAGGGCTGGATGATGCCCACATCTCAGCCTGGCCAGGTGGACCCTGTCCTCACGAGGGAGATAGGATTCAGAAGGATGGATATCAGGAGGCCGTGCATGCAGCTGTGTGTTGTCTTTAAGTGACTGAATGGAGCGCCGAGTGATTTGAGTATGGATATGCTTCTGGAAGCTGGTTTGAGGTGGGCAAGGGGGGAGAGATGACAGTATTTGTGTGATATCGTGTGCTGGGTGTTGTTTTGATATTCCTTTGTGTGTGTGGATGTGCTGCCATGTAGTGTAGTGGATGTTGTTGGTTTGTGGAGGCCGCAGCGAGAATTTGGGTGTGAGGATGGTAACATAGGGTCTTTGTTGGGTTTGGGGATAGTGATGATAATGCCATTCTTCCAGATGTTGGGTATTATGTTGTGTGAGTAGCTATAGTTTAATATGTTGGTGAGTGCTTGTATGCCTTGTGGTCCAAGGTGTTTAAGGTGTATGCTGCTTATGTTGTCTGGTCCACAGACAGATGAGTACTTAGGGTTGCTAATGATGTGCTTCCTCTGGTTGTGAGTGAAAGTCTGGGTCTGTGGGGAACTGTCTCTTACGTCAGATGATACATCGGTCATCGCGATGGGGATTTAGATGGCTGACATGTGAAAAGTGATTGATGAGAGTGTTTGCTTGTTGTTTGTTTGAAGGTATGGTGTTTGTTGTTGTGATGGCAGCGTGTGATTGTGTAGTGTTGCAGTTGGAGAGTGTGATGCTGTTTAGTGTTTTATTGAGTTTGCTGGTGTTTGTTTTGTGATCAAGTGTTTGGAGATAATTATTCCAAATTAGTGTTTGCTGTTCTGATATTTTGTTGTTTATTTGAGTGTTGATTTCTTGTATTTGTAGTACGGTGTCTTGTGTATGGGGTGTTGGGGAGTGCTGAAGTGTGGCCTGTTGACTGATGAGGCCTTGAATTTCTGGTGTGAAGTTGGGGTTGTGTCTTTTTCTGTTGCCTCTAGGGATGTGTCTTTTGTCTGCATTTTGCATACTAGTATTGAAAGTGTGCACAGCAGTGTTGATGTTTATGATGGATGTACTGTTTAATGTTTCAAAGTGTCGTTCTGTTTCAGTTGTTAAGGCCTCCCAGTTGGCTCTCTTATAATTAGGGTATGTGTGTCTGTGGCCAGGTGGGGTGATTCTGGTTTTGGTAGTGATGATGATCGGGAGGTGGTCAGAGCCAAGGGTTCTGACCACTCTCCAGGATGTTGTGGTGGCGAGGTTTGGGGAGCAGAAGGTGATGTCTGGGGATGATGGGTGGAAGAGGGCTTGGTGTGGGATGTTGGTATGTTGATAGAGATTATTAAGTATGAAAAAATTATCTGTCTGGGTTTGTAGTACCAGTCCTCTGTCTGTGTCAAGGTTGTTGACATGCCAGGCCGACGCCTTGACGTTGAAATCACCACCTAGGTGTTGGGTATGTTAATGTTGTGGTGTATTTGTGGAGAGTAATTGTGTGGTACTGTGGGGGACGATTGGGAGGGAATGTATATGATGGCGATTGTTGTTTGTGATTTGTTACCATTGCTTATTTTAATTGATTGTATTTCTATTGTAGGGTCATGTGGGGGGAGAAGTGACTTTGTGTGTGCACTGGTATCTGAAAAGTTGATGGATTTGTGTACCAGGGTGATGAGTCCACTGCCACTGCTGTCGGCCTGGTCTTGTCTAAGTGTCGTGAAATTATGAAATGTAGGTGTTTTTTTGTTGTGTGTATTTTTGTTTCTTGTAAGATGGCAGTGTGTATGTTTTGTTGTTTGATGAATTGTGTGAGTTCTTGTTTTTTTGGTGTTTATGCCATATATGTTTAATTGAAAGATGTTTATGTTATGTGTGCGATGTGCTGCAGCACGGAGGGGAGGTGGTGGTGTGGGTGGAGGAGAAGTGGTGGGAGAAGGTTGTGATGGAGATAAGGGTTGGGGTGAAATGGGAGGGGTTGGGGGATTGGATGGTGTGGGAATGATTGGTGGATTAGGCTAAGGAGGTGAGGAGGGAGTAGGAGTAGGGTTGGTGGGGGGGTTAGTGGGTGGGGAGAAGGAGCAGGTCCAGGTGTTTGTGTAATGTTGTTCTGGATGCAAGTGTTGTGCAGGTGTAATGGGTCCAGTTCTTGCAGGAATTGCACTGAATAGAACCCTTTGTCTGTCGGCTCGAGGTGATAGGTTTTGAGCTTGCTGGACACATGTATTTGTTGGTGGGTCCAGGATTGATCTCAATGTCCCTGGCTAGAAGAAGTTGTCGAGAAATGGGGAGTCACTTTTTGATGAAGAAAAAACGGTGTTGTTGTGTGTGTATTTTGTTGAGAGATGCAGTACTTGCCTGGGCGATCTCGGGTTTTTTTGAGGGGCCGGGGTGGGGGGGGGGTTGCGGTGGTTTGGCCCCCATGCTGTCGTCCTCTTCTGCTTCGACAGCCTCTGGGAGGTAGACCCGTGGTGAAGACGCCGCTGCTCCAGGTCTGCTTGGCTATGGTTTATAGGTCTGCTTGGCTATGGTTTATAGGTCTGCTTGACCAAATAGAGTAGTGTAAAACAACAGGAACAAGTGTTGTACAATGCACTGTAGTGACCTTTTGTGATGGCTTTCAAAGTTGGGTTATGTGTGAAGGGAGGGCCAGGGGAGAAGTCCATTTTCCGGATGCGCCTTTGGCTCTGTTACGTCGAATAAATGGGGGATTACTGTATCTGCCATTTGTTAATCGAGATACAATATTTACATTTAGCTGTATAAATTTGAACAGTATCCTCGGAATAACCTTGAGTAATTAGGCTTTAACATGCCGCATGCCAACAACGAATATATTCTTCGGGCCCTGTATGTGCACAAAATGCCAGTGACATAAATGTCGTCGATTTGAAATATCAATATTGGCGTGAGGTATTTGCTAGGGATACACCTGCGCCTGTCAAAGCCTAATACCCACACTGTGAGTCATCACCACATTCCTCCTCCCACAAGGGGCCCCGCCAACTCAGTCCCACTTGTGAGTGAGTGGGTGAGCACCATGGCACATCACAGTATTCCCCAACACGAGATTGACAAGGTTCTGAACATCCCCAATGATGAAGAAAGTGATTCTCCCACTGATGGTGATGTTGCTGATCAAGAGTACATCCAACCTAAGTCGGAATCAAGCAGCGAGGATGAGATTCCATCCCCAAGAAAGGTGAGGTATATGGCTGTCTGCATGGCTGTATCTCACCTTGCACCACCACCACCACCACCACTTCCCACCTCACCATTCTGCTCTCGCTCCATGGACAATCCCTCTAGTGATGGGGAATACGAAGTCGACCCCTCAGGTGAACATCAGCTGCCTTCATGGGTAGGATTGCCCAGGAAAATGCAGAGGAGTGGGGAAGAATTATTTAGTAAAAAGTACAAGGTGAGCTGTGCTTTCTGTTCACGTGATTGGCGACGATATTCACTACTTCCAGCCCCATGCCTCGCTACCTCTCCCCAACCCTGAACCTCCCTGCACTCCCTCCCCACACTTTCCCTGCACTTCCTCCTCACAGCCTCAAGTGGTGGGGAAAGGAGTAAAAGGTAAAGTAAAAGGGAAGAGAAAAGGCAGGGGGAAGAAAAGTGCAAGTTGTGGGGACAGTGAGGAGGTAAGTTCATTTCTCCAACCTACTACCAAATTTCCTCCCTGTCCTGACGACATTGACGTAGGTGGCCCCATTGATGACGAAGGCAAAACCGAAGGAGGGGATGAAGTCACATGGGAGTGGGAAGATAGGAGAAATTTTGTTTCCATCATTCATCTCTTCACAGGTGGTGATATGGCAGGTTGTACTGTGCTGGAGCTGACTCCCACCTGAAGGAGAATCAGTTTCTTCAATAATTTTTTTCCTTTTTTTTTACAAGGGAGCTAATACTGAGAACTGTTCTCCTCTCTAACACCAATGTGTGGAGAGTGACATAGGGTTGTGCCTAATCCCAAGCTTTGAGGAATATCACACCCTCCTCCACTTCTAAGTGTGAGAAACCTATGTTATGTGCGAAAGAAGATGCCTACGAGTGTTACTGAAATGTATTTATAAATTAGTGTTATTAGTGTTATTTCATAAGTAACTATAACGTATATACTGTATGGATTAGTGTAATTGATTTCGTAATAACAAGGGCAGTGTAAGTACAGTACTGTTCTTCATGTTCTCCAGTCATCTTGAAATCCTCCCATCCTTGACCACAACATATTCTCCTCCACAACAAAATAGAGACCTACAACCACCTCGGCTGTGGCTACAACATTGGTGAACAGCGGTAGGGATCCGACAAACCACGTTACAACATTGGTTAATAGCAGCTACAACATTGGTGGCATGCGGTAACTACGAACCCACTACGCCTTACGAATTTATTCAACGCTCATCAATATTAGTTTATTCGTTTATCGATATACGCAGCTGACTACTCTCCTGAACAGCTACAACATTTGGTTATTAGCGGTGACTACGAACCCACTACGTCACTTAGATTGGCAGCAGTGTAAACTACAATAAACTACGAACCAACTTCTACCAGCCAACAATTCTACAAGCCTATAAGCCTACAGATCAAGAAGTCTACGAGTCTACATTATCAAGACTGACAAAGAAGCAACCCTACAATCAAAGTAACGAGTTTATACGCAATTAATTTTGTCCCTAATCGCGTCTCTACAAGCAACTTTACAAGCATCTCAAGAAACTACAATTCTATGAGCAACAAGTGAGTATACAGCAAGAAAAACGAAGTGAGGGGACTAACGTACCACGCCTACAATTCTACAGTGAAGTTCATAAGCAAGGCGATACGGTAACCATGATCAGCTTCAGTTCTACAGTTGATTATATACTATCAAGATACTGTACAAAACAAACAATCCTCCAGTTTCTACGACGAACCAGTGAACTACAATTATCAAGACTGCAACGCAACAAGCAAATAGACCGATTGAATCACAGCCCCACAACTGACATAAAAACCCACCCTCTTTCCAACCCCCACCTACCCCACTTTCTCCCCAGCCACCCTCCAAGACGAGGCAGCAAACCAGAGCTCCACTCATCTTACTCATCGTTACTCAGTTACCCATCACAGCTGCCAGAGTGAGAAGTCGCTGCGCTAAGGTTTTGCTGAGGAGCGAGAACAATGATAACACCGCATCAGTCAACCTGTGGCTGACAACAGCAGTCACCACCTGCACCACCATTACTCACCATTACCACCATGGTAAATATTAGTGAGTTACACAGTTACTTCATCTGTATAATACACAGCGATAGACAAAACCTTCTGCACAAACATATAAAATGTACTTTATATTTACACCTTACATACAAATACCTACTGCAGTTAACTACATTATCTCAGTCACTAAGTGCTTGTACCAACAATAACAGTTACATACTGTATGTATTCATTCATTTACTATACCATTAATTTACCCCCAACTAGTGCTACATTTATACCTACATAAGATACATGTTCAGTTATTAGAATTAAGCAACAATCAATCTTCAAGTTGTAATAAAATATGTCATCACATTGTTAGGTATATGAGAGAGGGGGGTGTGAGTTGGGAGTGTGGTAGTGAAATGGCAGGGGACAGAGTGACATGGAGGCGATTTGTTTGTGGCCACCCCGTTCGGGATTGAGGCGTCTGGCAATAGATAGATAGACATTGTTAGTGAATAATTAAAAGAAAAGTAATAATCATTTATTAATTACAAGCTGTCTAGTGTGCCCAGACAAATTAATTTACAAGGAAAAGCAGGAAAAGAATAGAAAAAACATGGCAACCATGAATGACATTAGCAAGAATGGACATAATCTTTCATACAGCTCTGATGACGAAGACTTTCACACATTGCTTACACATACACTATCACATACTCAACATAGATACAAGTGAACAACAAGTGAGTGTATTTAGTTTGTTGTATAAGATGTATATATTTTTGTATAAAATAAAATAAGTGGTTATATAGTCTCATAATACAATACATAAACTCACTCTTATACATGGGTCTCAATGATTAGCCAGCAATTATACAACCTCGGACACCACCGAAAAACGAACACACGTGAAGAAAACAAAATTAATATAAAAATAAATTATGATCGTATAACAAACACACATAAGTAGGTGCAAATGTATATGTAAGAACCCTTTCTGTGAGGAAACTTATAATACATGTTGTGTAATATTACTATAGCAAGTGTTATAGATGACTCATTCATAATACTGTACAACTGATTGTTGTACCATGCTATTGTGTTCTACTATTGTAATTATATGCATGTGCACATATTATGTTGCAACTTCCTGTGTCATACAATGTGATTGTACAATACTACTTCAGTTACTACAATTACTATAATATTAGTGCAGTTATTACAATAGTACTTCAATTACTACAATTCCTAGAATATTAGTGCAATTACAATATTGCTGCAATTACTACAATACTGACTACAAATGCTAACAATACAATTATGTAAATTACAATATTACTTCAATTAATCCTCTCGCGCATGGTACCGCGATTCGCGTTACATGTGATGGGTTGTGCTCACGCACACGGTTGCAAATCGCGTTTTAAGGCGGAAAAAATTAACCAAAAATAAAGTTTTTGGCCGATTTGCATGAAATTTGGGTGCATTTTAGCAGCCGCGCGTCTCTTCTGAGGCAAGACACTGGCCACACTGTCAGGGGCGTAGGGGGGGTGTCCGTAGCTAGGCAGAGCAGTACCTGACAAGCAGCCAAGCCATGAGGTTGTGCGAGTGTGTGTCCTTTTAAATCCTACTAATTCTCCCACCTCCCGCCCGAGGCAAAGCCCCTGTTAGACTCAATGTTATAATAGATTATTTGTGAGCATATTTTTATGTGATTATGTTGGTGGAACATAGATATATAACTAGAGAAGCACTGGTGTTCGTTATCAGCCGTTAGGCCTACCAGCGATAAAGAGTTCACTGTGGCGGGGTTCCACCACTCCCGCCTCCTTCAGACCTCCTGACAGACGAGCGCTGTGAGTAAATATACGCATGAAAAAGTGAATCCTTGACTGTATATTTGTGTGAAATATATATAGTGGCTTGCTTATTGGAAAAATAGACGTAAGAGCCTTTACATACGGTAATAGTCATGGACTTGAAAGGGGTAAGTGTTATCTGTTATGCCATAGTCGGGAAGGGAGTATTAGAGGTGGTTTTTAGGAATGGAATTTGTTACTTTTGTTATAAATGCATATGAACTGGTGTGAAAATACGTGAAACATGCTGCCCTTGTTCAGGAACGAGCTTGGTGTGTGCCATAGATTGAGTTGCATTGTACTCTCGAGAGATCGTCACGTACCAAAGTCAGGTGCGGAATAATTATGGAGGTAGGGGTGGAATCAGTGCAAAAGTCATGTGTTTGCATCTTATTTAGTGTGAAGTGTACCTGAAATGCTCCCCGAGTGCTCGTTAAGTAATATTTTTAGGGTGTGTGGCATAGGTTTGCGACACGTTAGCTTGAGGTGAGCTAAGGTGGCAAATTATTCCCCTACGTCACTGAGCAGGTAATATACTTTGCTCAGGTATATGTAGATACCTTAGAGTTCATGTGCAATGTGATTGGAGTGTTCCACGAGTGTTCGGGAAGTCTTTTTTTAGGGTGTGTGGCATAGGTTAGCGATACGTTAGCGTGAGGTGAGCTAAGGTCGCTAATTATTCCCCTACGTCACTGAGCAGGTAGTATACCTTGCTCAGATATATGTAGATACCTTAGAGTTCATGTGCAATGCGATTCAAATGTTCCACGAGTGTTCGTGAAGTAATATTTTAGGGTGTGTGGCATACGTTTCC
>JAGKTI010002061.1:61430-72186 GCA_018397915.1 Birgus latro
TCTGTTCTGCAAAACTACGCCATCAGTCTCCCCATACGCCTTAAGAAGATAATAAAGGTGAAGGGGAATGCCAGTAAATACTAAATTCAATGGTGAGTGTTAATTTATTTGTTTCTCCTTGATAACCACAAGAATGTTTTCTTTTTTTAAGATGGCGTCAACACTTTCCGCACCTGCTGTATATTAGTAGCTCTTGCAGTACTCTTAGCATTGTGAAGCACTTGCATATAAGCATATATCTATACAATATTCAATGTACCTGAAATTTTTGTTCACTCTTTTGCATATAAAACATATTTACAACTATTCCATATTACTAGATGTAATTATTGCAATGTGTCGTTGTTACTCCACTGTGCATGACCAAGTGATATCATGGCTCCTACATTATTATAATACAATACATAAATAGCATTAAGTATCATGTATATAGTATATGTATCATAGGGAGGTAGAGAGAGAGAGAGAGAAGGAAGTGGAGAGATTGCAAGGTGTTACCTGACCAGCTCAGGAAGTAACAGACTTTACACTTTTTGTACCATGGGAAGCTGACACATACATACATACACACACACATGCAGTGTTCTAGAAGGCTCCATAGCATGCATAGTACACATGACAAGGCTTTCCTTACACCAGAGGGAAAGGAACGAGAGGCAGATTGACGAGAGAGGGCAGAGGAGGAGGAATAGAGACTTACGAGAGTTAATTACAGTAAGTCCTCATTTTTCTCTGTTTTGATGTTCGGCCAAAACGTCGCGAAATGTGAAACGTCGAAGCGTGAAGTTAAGAATCGATGGGAAAAATAGATGGGCGTTCCAGTGGGACAGCTACCTTACCCTATCAGAGTACTATAACACCAAACAGGCCCTACCCAAAATTAAATATGGAGTGTTTGCTAGTTGCTTATACGGCATAACACAATAAACATGTACCTGAAATGACATTAGAACTGTTATAAAGAGCTGGAACACCAAAAATCCTTACCAGAAATAAAGTAAACATTGGCATGAGTGGCAGGTGAAGGTGTGTTGAGGGTAGATGGGCTAGTTACTAGGTGACATGGGCCTCTCTGGGGAAGCCCTATCACCTAAGCCGAAGCCCTCAATGTCGAATTCAGGCTCCAGCAACTCCACTTCCTCTCTGTCCACTTCTCTTCCTTCATCCTCCTCTCCTGTCATGTCTAAGTCTTGCATAATAGCAGCCACATTCTGTGTCACATTAAAAAATCATGTGATCCTGGCTTGCCTCTGCTCCAGTAGGTTTCTGTTGTAGACTGCCATCACTTGAGACTTAAGATCATTCAAGGTGGATAGGATCTGGGTAGCCTCAGGCATAATCCCGGTGTATGTCTCGAAGGTTGTTGTCATGTCGGTTATGGTGGACAGGCTGTGGGACAATTTGTGGGTGGTCATCTTCTCCTGTGCAGTGTGCTCTGGCCTTTCATTGTCTTCACTAGAGTTCATCTCTTCCTCTGTTATGCCAACCACACCTGAGTTTAGGTTGTAGTGTGTCAAGTGTTGTCTTACAGCCGTTTCATCCACCTCTGCTGTGTTTAGGCTTGTGTGTCTGATCGCTTCCACAGTTGCCGCCAGAGTGTCATCTTCCCTTTGCCGCTCCCCTTCCACAGTCAGGTGAGGAAAAAGTTTCTTCCACCCGTGTGCTATAGTGGCTGGGGAAATTTTTTCCAGCATTCGACCATGATCTCCACAGCATTTTTTATATTGAAGTCCTTCCAAAACTGACTTACTGTCTTGCCAGGTCGAAAATGGGCAGGTGGTGGTGGGGGTGTGGTTATGCTAGGAGACTGGTCTGGCCTTGAGGACGGGCCCAGTCTGGGCTCCTCTAGACTACTTTGTGACTTTTCTGGCCTAGGAGACAGTGCTGCGGGTGTGCGGTGTTGGTCGTCACAGTTGTCAGAATCCTCCTCCTCTTCCTGAATCTGCTGCAAAATTGCCCTGTCACTTGTCTTTTTCCTGAGTCTGGCATGCACCGTAGAGTAGAACATATTCTTAACATTGGTGATGATCTCTTGGTCTAGTGGTTGGAGTTTTGAAGTTGTGTTGGGTGGTAAGAAAACAACATGGACGTCTGGGTGACGGGCGACAAGATATCTGGCACGTGACCTTGCATTATCCATAAAAAGAACAACCTTAAATGCCAGATTCATTTTCGTGCAGTGCATCTGTGCGTCGGGCAGGAAGCAAATCACTTGTGTGACAAACTCTCAACTATGTAGCCTCGCGGTGTGACTTTCCAGTAAACGTGTAGGTTGTTCAATTTACAGTGTCAGTAGGGCCGTGGTTTATGGAACTTGTGAATTATTAGTGGCTTCAACTTGTGTGAGCCGGAAGCATTGCAGGTAAGACGCTCAGCCGCTCTCTATTCATCTTCGTGCTGGCTGCCTGCCTCTGTCCCTTGTCACACATGTGAATCTTGCAGACCGCTTCCAGAAGAAACCAGTTTCATCACAATTATGCACTTGGTGCCATGAATACCCACCCTCCTCAATAATCTTGCGTACCTTCTCTGGAAACCTTGCAGTCGCATTAACGTCAGCAGATGCAACCTCACCATGGTATGCGGCGCACCTCACCTCGCACCTTTTTTTAAACCTTGAGAGCCACCCTGATGATGCTATGAACACGGGTGGTGGGTTTATATTCTTCTTGCGGCAAACTGCTTCATATATCCTAACTGCTTCATATATCCTAATTGCCTCATCCTTGATTGCCCTGGTAGAGATGCTCACACCCGCCCGGCTCCTGCTGTCGAGCCAGTGGACAAGGTATCCCTCTGTTATGGCCATTACACGTCTTATCACAGACGATCCCACAATCATGGTCTTGTTGGATGGGAAGAACTTGGTCCGGATTGTAACCTTAGGAAAATTATTTGCATAAATGCACATGCATGCAGAGCAGCCTAAAATCTGCTGTACACAGAAAAAATATTTTAAGGCAACACTTAAACAGCAAACTGTTAAGGATGAACAGTAAACTCTTCACTTGGTGAATATTGTTACAGTATAAAATAGTGGCAGAAATAAAGGTTGAGCAAAAACAACACGGACACATTTACTCTGTTGTTATTTTACTTGCACTCACCTGCTTGTTGAGAGGTTCCTTGTTCTTCCTTAGGGGTATCATGCAACATAGCAGTAATCAACATTACCGATTTTCATTACAATACTGTATATTCTTCCCCTGAATTGCTCTAACTAACACTTGGTTGGTTAACTCTAAAAACTAACTCCATTAGGTGGATATTGATACTGTAAAAAACAGTGGCACAAATAAAGGTTCTGGGAAAAAAAACACAGACACATTTACTTTATTGTTATTTTATGTGCACTCACCTGGTTTTTGAGAGTTGCCTTGTTTTTCCTGAGTGTCCTTATGGTGCTGTCAGGAGCCCCAGTCAGGCGACGTATCTCAGGGGCTGCCAACCTCTCCTCAGTGAGCTGCAAAATCCTCTGCTTGTCGGCCGCTGAGTACCGGCGATGCCTCTTGCCAACCCTGTACAGCCGCTTCTCCTTAGGCTTTGGCGCTGGCTGTGCAACATCAACCTCAGCTCATCGCTCCGCACGCTCTACCTCACTGGCGCGCTGCATCTCAGACATCTAGATGTGGGTCAGGAATTTACGAGCTGCGAGGTGAGGACAGCACAAAAAACACAATGGCGAAGGGGTCTGTGGAACCGCCGCTGTATCGATAGAGGGCAGGGTGGTTGCAAGATGGCCTCCAAAAAATGAGCATCGGTATACGTCGTCTGCTGAGTGTCGGCTGCCAGCTGGAAGTGGCGACGAAGATTGGGAGAAAATGGCGAAGTTTGCGGCATGTCGGACTTTTTTCTTTCGCGAAAAAATGAAGCGTTGAAGTAAAATTTGTCGAAATACGAGGACTTACTGTACAGTAGCATAAAACCGCTCTCACATTAATACGTTCCTGTGTTATACACTCTGAGTTAATCTTGAGCTCCTCTTTGAAGACAAATAAACTGCAATCAATCTCCAGTCATCTTTAAATCCTCCCATCGTTGACCAACATAATGTGTCTTGTGTGTTTGAGAAAAGACACACATAGTGAGCACAGTGTGGAAGAAGAATTTGTTGTTTAAAAAAAGAAAACACAAATGTAAAATATATACTGTATGTGTGGGCAAACACTTATGTGAAAACTAGAAAATCCAATAATATGAACATTATCGGAGAAAATGCCACTCACTCAAATGTCGTAGTGCGCCCCCCTCACATAATTATGTTTGGGGACAGTTCCCACATCATCTGTTTACCTTCCGAGAGTGTCCCTTTGTCATTTAGGATACTTACCCATGAAGAAAATGAATATCTCCTACCTCATCTAGCTGGGTGTTGGCTGTGGCTGATGAAGTGTACGGGCAGTACTCCGAACATTTCAGCCACTCGCCAAGAGAGAATCAACATCCATATTGATCTTTTACGCTTCTTTGAGTACATCTATGTTTTTTTTTTTTCATGTTTTCTCGTCATTCCTAGCCTGTGTAGCAAAAAAAAAAAAAAATGAACATTGGCTGACACGGGTGCTTTATATAAAGGTCCCAAGTTGACCAGCATGTGGTGAGTTTAAATGTTTAAAATAACAACCTTCTTTTTTTTAAATGTGTATATCTTTAGATATGCTAGTTGGTCAGAACTACTGTTTAAGCATCTTTAAAAACTGTCCTCTAATTTATGTGTCAAAGTTTATTAAACATTTACCGTTACCCAACAACGTCTGAGTTACTTCTATAAAGAATTTTGTAAAAATTTTGGGTTAGCTCGTGTAATTTAAAAGAAATCACCATAAAAAATTTGGGTTAGCTCTTGTAATTTAAAAGAAATCACCATAAATTTTATTAGTGTCTTGCATAAAATACTATTTAATTAAGTGATATCTTCTGTTTGGGCTTCAACAAGGACAGTGACAACCGATGTCAAAGTGAAGTTAACAGTTTTGCACCAAAAATTAAATAGATAATTCATAGAAATGTGCTTACTCTTGTAGATAATAACTTGGAAAGACCATTAAAAAAAACAGTGTTTTCAGTGATCACCATTATATTAACCCTTAAGATCTTCATCTGTCAGACTGTGGAACAACTGTGCATGATTAGGTATGCTTGAAAGCATATCTTTAGAGTGAGTAAATTTGACACATGACTCTCATGAATTTTTTAGGCATTCTGATGAAAGAGGTGATGAAAGAAGATCTCCATTTACAATTGTGGTTTTTAGCCTGTTTCTTAGCTTGGTTTTGAGAAGATTAATTTTGCTGAATACTCTTTCACATTCGGCATTAGAATGTGTGGCCACAAATTTACTGCCATGCTAGCTTTCAATCCAAAATTATTGTACAAACCATAGATAATAGAAAATGGTATCGTACATCATTCCAGAGGCAATATTATCGTAAACATACGATAATTATCGTACGTGTGGCAAGACTGTCAGTGACTCAGCTGATTATCTTTTTTTTTTTTTTTAATGCAAGGAAGAAGGAACCAAAGGCCACAGGCCTGCATACTGTTCCTTCCAAGAAAAAGCAAAAACAATACAAAAGAGAGCCAAATTCAAGATCCGTTCAATTCGAGATGCCTGGACACATTGCGTTTGAAAGACTGGAGATCATAGGAAGTAGGAAATACAGACAGAGGAAGACAGTTCCAGAGTTGACCAGTTGCATAAATGAAGGACTGGGAGTGACGGTTAACTCTTGCATTAGAGAGTTGGACAGAAAAGGGATGAAAGTTTGTTGCTAGACGGGTACTATGTGCCCGTCGTAGAGGTGGAGCGATGCAAGCAGACAGTTCAGAGGAACAGTGACCATTGAAGTAGCGATAGAAGAGAGATAAAGATGCAACAGAGCGGCGAAGAGACAAAGGTTGAACGGAATCAGTAAGAGGAGGAGAGTTAATGAGACGAAAAGCCTTTGACTCCACCCTATTGAGAAGAGCTGCATGTGGGGAGCCTCCCCACACATGAGAGTTGTACTCCAAACACGGGCGAATAAAACCCGTGTACAAGGTCAACAACTGTGCAGGGGTAAAGAAAGTTCGGAATCGGCTTAGCACACCTAATCTCTTGGAAGCAGGTTTCACAAGAGATGTAATATGTTCTTTCCAAGACAAATCCCGAGAGAATGAAACCCCAAGCATGTTCAAGAATGATGCAGGACATAACTGTTCATTATTAAACATTAGTGGGTAATCCTGAGGAAGATTTTGTCGGGTTGATAAGTGTAAGAACTGAGTTTTTGATGCATTAAAAATAACAGGATTATTTTTACCCCAATCAGAGATACGAGCCAAGTTAGACATTAGGTGTGCCATAGCCTCATCCCTTTTTTGTTGAAGTAACTGCTGAGATGGACGTTGCAGGAACCGAATGGAAAGGTGAAGGGTGGAATCATCAGCATATGAGTGGATAGGGTTAGATGTACAGCTTAGAAGGTCATTGATGAATAAAAGGAAGAGGGTAGGTGATAGGACAGAGCCACAGGCTGCGTTTCTTTGGAGGGTCCACAGGCCGTACTGGAGCGATTGGACATGTTAAGGTAATAATGTTATGATCGGAGGAGCCCAACGGAGAGAAAAGATGAACAGTGTAAGCAGAAGGATTAGTTGTTAGGAAAAGGTCAAGTATGTTGGAACTCTCTCCAAGGCGGTCAGGGATACGGGTAGGGTGCTGTACAAGCTGCTCTAGGTCATTAAGGATAGAAAAGATGTAGGCTTGTTCACCAGGTGGATCAGTGAAAGGAGAGGAGAGCCAAAGGTGGTGGTGAACATTGAAATCTCCTAGAATGGAGATTTCAGAGAAAGGAGAAATGGATAGAATGTGTTCCATTGTAGAAGTAAGATAGTCAAAGAATTTTTGATAGTCAGTAGAATTAGGAGATAAGTAAACAGCACAGATATATTCAGTCAGAGAATGACAGGAAAGCCGAAGCCAGAGAGTAGAGAATTCAGAAGAATCAAGTTCCGGAGCACGAGAGCAAGATAGATCGTTGCGTACTTATACGCAACAGCCACCTTTGGCTTTGAAACGAGAATAGAGAAAGTAGGAGGATACAGAAAAGGGTTTGCTGTCAGTTGCCTCAGACAGCTGAGTCTCAGTGAGAAAGAGAAGGTGAGGTTTAGAGGAGAAGAGGTGGTGCTCGACAGCGTGAAAGTTAGAGGAAAGGCCGCGAATGTTACAGAAATGAAGAAGGAGTGAGTCAGACAGTGGTTCCAGGCAGCTCATTGAGTCGTCACCGGGAGAGGGGCGGATGATGGGGGCATTTATGGTCCCCCCCCCCCTGGGGACTCCGAGGCATGATTTTTGTGCGCCATTTTCGAAATAATTTTGAAAAGGAAGTGTAGTGTGTAGCGTGTATGTAGTTTGGTGTTGACAGTTAGAGAAACTTGTATTGGAGAGCATGCTGGTCTACTCTCTGTGTAACTGAGACACTGAAAAAGTTCAGCAAAGGGGGATGGTCAGGAACAAGTCCTGAGGGCTGATGAAACGGGAGCTCCAGGTCTCCCTGTCATCAGCTTTCCATCCTCCTTGGGAGTACTGCCCTGCTCGACTGGTGCTACAGTCTCCTCATCTGCAGTGCAGCACTCAGTATTGCCATCAGAATTTAATGTTAAATCCCATTAAACAAATTTCTAATTACTGTACCATTATTTTTTGTTAGTCTGTCTATCTATCTATAGCCTGATGCCCTAATCCCGCAAAGGGTGGCTACAGACAAAACGCCTTCAAGTCGCTCTGTCACCCACCATTTGCCTACCCTCCCTCCAGCTCACTCCCCTCTCCCTCATATACCTCTCAGTTCCATCCCTCCACCTCATTCTCGGCCTTCCCCTCCCTCTCCCTCCCTCCAACCCACCTGCATACACCCTCTTAGTCAGAGTTTAATTCTCCATTCTCTCCACATGTCCAATCCTAATCTTTTCAACCACATCCACATCCACCCCACAATGTTCCTTCACTTCCTCATTTGTCAACCTGCCCCTCCCTGTCACTCAACATGCTCCTCTCAAGTAACTCATTTCCACTGCTCTCACTCTTGACTTATTACCCTCTAGCAAGGTCCATGCCTCACTTCCATACGTCAAGGTAGGGATCACGATACTGTCATGCAGTGACTTCTTGACTTCCATACTCACCTCCCTATTTCTCATCACTGCTTTCAATGAACCAACAACCTTCCTTCCCTGCTGTACCCTTTCATGTATTTCATCCCCAAAACTTCCATCCTTACTCATCACACTGCGCAAGTACTTGAATGCACTCACATTCTCCATATCCTTATCATCCAACCTCTCTGTGCATTCTGTGACTTCATTCCTCTCAAACACCATAACTTTACTCTTGTTCACATTGACTTTCAGATTCCTCTTCTTACACACTGTCCCAAATTCATTCACCAAACCTTGCAACTCCCCTTCATCTTCACTCAACAATACTGTATCATCAGCAAACAACAACACTGGAATCTTCCACATCTTGCCCTCATTCATTAGAGCCACCCCCACATCCACTGCCCTACCTTGCACCTCCTTTACAACCCCATCCATGTATATATTAAACAGGCATGGAGACATCACACAACCCTGTTTCAGTCCAACTTTCAGATCAAAGAACTCACTTAGCTCACCATCCACTTGCACAGTAGCCCTAGCTCCTTCGTACATGCTCTTCACAGCACTCAACAATTTCCCCTCCACTCCATATATTCTTAATACCTTTCATATACCTTGCCTATCTATTCTGTCATAAGCTTTCTCCAAGCCCATGAAGGCAGCATACACTTTCTTTCCCTTCTCTAGATACTTCTCCATTACACATCTTAGAACAAATATCTGATCTACACACCCTTTTCCCTTCCTAAATCCCCCTTGTTCTTCTCCAACTAACTCCTCTGTTATATGCCTAACCCTATCAATAAGTATTCTGCCATATATCTTTCCAGTCACACTAAGAAGGCAAATACCCCTATGGTTACCACATACTTCTCTCTCCCCTTTTCCTTTATAGAAAGGAACAATTATACCTGATTTCCAGTCCTCTGGAACCCTTCCCTCTTCCCAAGCCAATCTACACAACTTCCATATCCATTCCACAACAATCTCACCCCCATACGTCAGCATTTCACCACACACTCCATCAATTCCTGTGGCCTTTCCCATCTTGACCTTCTTCAATGCTTCCACTACTTCCACCCTACTGATCCCTTCTTCCCTCCTCTCACCTCTTCTTCTCCCAGCTATTCCCCAACCACTTATACTTGCTCTGCTCTCACTCTCTACAATCAACAAATTCTCAAAGTGCTCCTTCCATCTTCTCAATTTCTCTGTCTTCTCCACCAGCAATCTGTTATTCCCATCTTTCACTCCCCTACTATTTCCTGTTTAACACTGTCTTACTTTCTTTACCTCCTTCCAAAACAGTTTCTTACTCTCCCTCCATTTTACACTCAGATTCCTCCCAAACTCCTCATCCATTTTCTTTTTACTCTCCTTCACGAATCTCTTCACCTCTCTTCTCCAGCTCACATATACCTCTCTCTTCTGTCTCTCATCTTCTCCCCTACCTCTGCTCGCTAGCCATTCACTATATGCCTTCTTCTTTTGTTCCACAGCTTGTTTCACCTCATCATTCCACCATGCTGTCCCTTGCACACCCCTGCATCTCCTCACTCCACAAACCTCACATGCTGCGCCTATCTCTTCCGTGAAAATCTTAAATACATCTTCCACCCTTTCCATCTGCTCTAACTCATACCTTCCCAGTCTTTCTTCCACTATTCTCTTATACTCTGCCATCCCAATCTTTCTTCCACTATTCCCTTATACTCTGCCATTTTCTCACTATCTTGTAACAGGAGCTACTTCCTCCTGTCTTCCCATTGGTCTCTTCACCCACTTTTTTTGCAGCCTCACCTTGGCCATCACTAAGTGATGGTTAGAGATTCGACTTCCCCACGCTCTCCACACTCTTTCATCCAACACTTTTCTTCTCATTTGTTCATCCACACACACATAATCTATCATTGCCTTCTGTTCTACAAGTTCACCATCCATCCTCCTCAAAACTCTCCATGTAATACCAATACACCAGTCCTGTATGAGACAGCCCAAGCATGTATTCAATATGGACGGTGGGTGTTAGTACCGAAGTGGTGACATGTAGAGGTGTATGGCACGTAGGAGGACTGCTGTGTCTTGATAGCAGGCTGTGAAGCTTATGCTCAGAGTCGGACACATTAAAAAAAAAAAAAAAAAACTGTGGATCATCTTGTGCTGAAAGTAGGTGTTGGCTATTGCCAGCTGCTTACCAGCGCAGTTGTCCACCAAGGCACTACCATTCCCATCCATCTCAGCTGGCACACCCCACTGGTAGAGAGGTGGCTTGCAGTCCCGATGGATCCAGGTTCGAATCCTCACTGGGCAGGGAACAGTTTAAGGATTCGAATCTCATTAATTCAGGCTTTACTGATCTACCAGAAGACCCGCCGACATGTCGTAAAAATACCCCCGCTAATACCAATACACCAGCCCTGTATGAGACAGCCCTAGCATGTATTCAATAAGGGGGGTGAGTGTTAGCGCCGAAGTGGTGACGTGTAGAGGTGTTGGTATGTAGGAGGACTGCTGGGCCTTGATAGCAGGGTGTGAAGCCTATGCCTAGAGTCGGACACACACACACACACACACACACACACACACACACACACACACACACAGACACACA